>DVZL01008643.1:0-10149 GCA_018236625.1 Lasaia peninsularis | reverse complement strand
ATATGTCAGAAAAAACATTGTTTATCACAACACTAAAAGTTTTAAGCTTACGAAAAAGTTAAAAAATAAAATTTATTTTTGTGATCTATTTCATTACCTATCAAGTTTTGCGGATAAATATCGAATCTTGTCTCTTAAGTTTCTTAGGTATAATAAGACTAATAAAAAACTGCTAAAAGGACTCCCGCATGAAGGGTTCCGTCGGATTATCTGTAAAAACGGCAAAAAATCACGTTTGTTGAATGGGAGCCCCAGTTATATAATTCTTTTATTCTGTTTTTAATTTTTGTTATAGCGGCAACTGAAATCCATTATCTATGAAAATTTTAACTTTCTATCTCGGTTCATGAGATACACCCTGGTCACAGACAGACAAAGTGACAAACAGATAGACTGACTTAGCAGTAGGGTCTCGTTTTTACTCTTTGGGTATGCAACCCTAGAAATGACAAAAATAAATATCCTTCTATAAATTACACAAAATTATCCCCAAAGTAAGTAAATTGGAAAAACAAGGTGGTTTTATTTATTTTTTATATCAGATGGAATTGTTATAGGTATTCTAAAAATGTTTTTTTTATGATATTGGAAGTCAAACAAGCAGACGGATTTCCTGATGGTAAGAAATACACGTCGCCAATACCAATGGTGAAAATGGTGCCTTGCCAACTTGAGGCTGGGATGGTAAGCCCTTTGCGTCAGTAAGTTTACTGGCTACCCTACCCTCCAAACCAGAACACAATAATGACGAGCACTGTCGCTATTGTGGTAGGAATAGGTAAGGCGGTGGTAGCAATCCGGGCGAGTCGTTGCAAGACTACCACCTAGTCAATGTCACGGTGTCGGTGACAGTAGACCCTGTGCTCACTTCTTACGAGCTGCCTGGGTGGAAGGCAGTTGGCCTATTCTACAACGGAACCCAGACCAACACGGGGAAAATTAAATAAGCATATTTAAGTGTTTCCAGCGCCATAAAAGTTTTATTATAAAGCTAGAATTGATGATGCGACGAGATGATGTCATCTTGTCTAACTTATATTCACAAATGACTAAATCGTGGTTTCAAATCAGGTTCCTCTGTTCCCAAGAGATGCCGTAATACTATGTGTCATTAGCGCATCGTTCTTATGGATTTATAATTGCCTATTTACTTACTTCATGGATAATAATCTTGTTCATTTTAAGACCTTGTTTGTGATGCTACTGGATATGCTCATCTAGTATTTATTTCATTTTAATGAGGAGTATGATTATCTAGTTCTCCATGAATTTAATTAGCGCATATGGAAGGCTGAATGTAGTAACAATTGAACAAAAATATAAATATTTTTTATAAACTCCCGCCAAAAAATGTAGTGGTATAGTGCGACTCGATCAAGCGAGACACGAAATTTACTCTCAGTAGATAATAATTTGGTTTTGGTATAAATATGTATTTTGGTTAAAAAAACGCCTGATTTTGTCAATTAATTATCTACTGGACATTTTACTAGACAATTTGTTATACTGTTAATTTGTTATATTATTAATTTCTTATATAGTTGTTTATTTTATTAATGATAAAATAAATAAAATATTTTAAATTTTATCTTATCTTTAAAATAAATGAAAATTATTTATAAAACTAAATCCCCGCAATGGTAGGCAGAGTTACTATAATATGCGTCTACAATCCGACGATATTAGGTTCCATAATATGATAGGTGGCAAGTCCGTCGCCATATCGGACTCAAATCCTGGGTTTCCTGACTATATTTTTTTTATTTATTATACTCTCATAAAATAAATGTATAACTATTACTGGACCAATTACACAAATTGATCTAACCCCAAAGTAAGCAAATTAAATGCTTGTGTCATGGGTGTTAGTCAACGATACTAATACAAGAAATACTTAAATAGATACATTAATAAATTTAATAAACACCCAGACCCAGAAATACAAACATCTATGTTCATCACACAAATATCTGTCTCCGTCGGGAATCGAACCCGATTGTTTGATTGTTGTTGAATTGAACCTCGCGGTTAGTCGATGCCGTTAGGCTTTCTAAAATAAGTTACATTTTGACCGCCTCGTTGGTCGAGTGGTACGCTAGCCACTCTAAACTAAAAAACTCATAGGTACATGGTGGAATTTGAACCGGGACTAACAAAACGGAAATGCGTATCTCTTACCATCGGGAGACTTGAGTGCCTGTTCGCTGTTTATCTCGTAAAAAAATCCGTCGGCATGTCAGACATAATTCCAATATGCAACGTTATGTTTCTTTAGATAAACTGTTGCAATGGCGAGTTGCCCTACTCGGGAATTGAACCCGGGATTTCGTGCGTCAAAGTCGGGTACTGACTGTGCTCGACCACAGAAGCGATAAGTGTTGGTTTTTTGTAATTATAGTTAGTAATTATAATTATTAATACCTCACCAACCAAAAATAGGGAAAAATATTTTAGTAAGTTCGTTATTCCGTTAGAAAAAAGAAATAAATCTTTTTAGTATGTTTAAAAAAATACGTAAGGTCACAGAGCACCGTCGCCATCTTGTATCTGTCACGAGTGCATTGACCTCATGGCGTCTAAGATCCATGTAAATTATGGAATTGATGGGAAATGTTGATAAAAAGATGCACGACATTCCATATTCGTTTTATGCTTTATTTAATGCAGCAGTTTTATGATGTCTAGTACCATAAGAGGGAGAGTGACAAAATGGAGTCTTTTTACATTTGTAGGGAGTTCAGAAGCACGTATTTACTGAGGACCAACCCCCCTTGGGTTGGTAAACGGTAAATATGCAAAGGTTGGACAGTTGGTTTCATTCAATATTTATTTTACACTAGCTGTGTCCGCGACTTTATCAGCGTTTTTATTTAATTTAATTATTTTTACAAAATAAAATTCTAAATTAAAAGTAGCCTAAGCCGTACCATACTACATTAGATCCCTCCCAGTGAAAGTCCCATCAAAATTTGTCTAGCTGTTTTAGAGATTTGCGGGTACAAACAGACAGATAAAAATTCTAAAAAATGTTGCTTTTTTACCTTGTAAATATACATATGCACTTAGTAAAAAGCGATTATTTTAATATTACACACAGGCACTCCATTTTTATTTAAATATATAGAGGTATAGACTAGCTGGCCAGTTGAATTTCGTACCACCTGACATTGAAAGTTGTACGGTTTGTGAGGGAAAAATTAAAGCATTTTTATTTTACTTAAGAGGACTTTAAATCATGTGCCAATCTGCGGGTTAAAATTAGTTTTATATATTTAAATGAAAAACACTTTTACCGCATCTTGATGATAATGTAAAAAGTGTAACCGAGTCGAAAATAGACTATGTAACATATTAATTACAAGCGATATATTGAAGAGTTTATCATTTAGATTCGCTAAGCGCGAACGACAGAAAACAAAGAATACAACAACTAGTTTGTCTATCAAATTCAAATTTGTTGTTTTTAGGGTTCCGTACTCAAAAAGTAAAAATAGAACCCAGTTACTGAGACACTATCCATCTGCATGTTACTAGGCTGAATCTATAACCCGTGATATAGTTGCGAATTTCACAGACTATGTATTTCTGTTGCCACTGTGACAGCAAATAATAAAGACGGATTAAAATAAACATAAGTCCGACTCGCACTTCGCCGATTTTTTCCCTTAAGATCTAACGTGCAAATTTTTATCCGCTGAATCACTTCGGAGGGTATAATTATTTTTTTACAAAAATTAACTGATAAAAAACGGGGAAGCTTCTGAAACTAACAAGAGATAATACTCAGAAGCGGCGGATGCTCATCTTAATTATTATTCTTGTTTACCGAGTGGAACAATGTCGAGGTTGTCCGGTCAGTGCTTGCGTGCTGCATTATAATAATTTCCCGAACACCAGAATAGTGCACTCAGAGTGTGATGCAATAAAACTATTATTTAAAGCCACATCCTGGTAATTTTATTGCAAATATGATAAATAAATAATAAGGATGACCTAACTAATAATTCATATAGATAGGGAAGACACTGCAGTTAAAGATTCCTAATCGAGTACCTAAATTAACATGATTTACAATGTATGTTTTGACAGTCCAATATAAAATTTAACGCACGATAAAATTTGAAAAATAAAATATGTTCAACTTATGACCGCCTTGTTTATCTCTGGGTTAGCGTACACGGCTAACGCCATTTATACCCAGGTATCTATTTAAGAACTGTAAATGTAAATGAAAAACACGGTGAAGTCACGGGGACAGCTAGTTTTTAATGTATTTAAAAAAAAATCATACTCTATTATAAATATTTATTCTAAAATATCGAAAAAATTCCACTCAAACTGGCGAACTTTCTTAACGTTATATTGTGTCCTTTCTACAATGATAGTCTGGTGCTGGTACTCGATTAGGTGGGTCAATGACTGTGCTCGCCCTGTCTAACAGACTCGACATGTTTTTATCGACTTTCGTCAAGGTCGCTGATGTCATTTTGGAATCATAATATATCCTTCTAATTCTATAAACTATTATTAATTAATGCTAATAACGATGCAGAATTAACACCAATATTAGGTTATTTATGTCCTAAAATGAATAAAAAATGTGATATGAGAACGCAAAAGAATATTATTTGGTAGCTAATATTCTTAATTGACCTATTTATTTAAAGTTTTAGGTTATTCGTGTATTTTCAATAATTGGGGTTCCGTAACTAGATGGTAAAAACAGGTAGATTTCTAAAATAAATGTGCCAATGGACTAACTATTGGGGATGGCGAAGACCGAGCGAAGTGGAGGAGTAGAAGTCGGAAAGCGGACCCCGGGTTCCCGCGCCAAATGTAAGGAACAACCGGGACTAACGCAAATGATGATGATGATGACCCAAAGGGTAAAAACAGGACCTTAGTACGGAGACAGCTCTGTTCGTCTGTTCTTCCGTCCACCTATCTGTCTGTCTAACTGTTTGTCACCAGGATGTATCTCATAAAACGTGATAGCTAGACAGGCGAAATCTTTAAAGATGATGTATTTTTGTAGTTGCTGTATCAACAATGCTAAAATTTTACATTTATATAAAGCTAATATTTTAACGGGATCATACAACGAATGAAAGATGACGAGTAGTCAATGTATTGTTAGAACATTTGTTTATATATTCCCTTCAAAATAGGCAATTAAAATGAAGTTGTATGAGTAAAAAGTGGTGTTTTTTACTGTTTTATAAAAATAGATTCGGTGCCGAACCCTTTGTGCAAGAGGCCGACTCGCACTAGGTCGGTTTTTTAGGTAATGATATCATTCTAAATCAATTGAATTATCAATACGTCAGATATACCGCACATTAATATTAAACTAGATTGATTTTTTAAACTATTATCAATGTACTGATAAAACATGAGCATAATTAATCGATGCGTACGAAATCTTTGAGATCATTTCCGGGATAGTTAAACAAGAACTGGCCAAGTGAGAGTCGGAAATCAACCGGAGGATTCCGTAACATTATACCGTACAATACTGTGTATAGTTTAGTAAAAAGCGGTTATTTTAATATCACAAATGGACACTCTAATTTTATTCATTTGTGTACATACATACATAGATTATTTAAATAAAATAATTTGATTTTTAGAGTTCCGTATCCACATGGTAAAAACGGGTTCTTATTACTAATATATATATACTAATATATATATACTATATCTCATGAATCGTGATAGACAGAGTTAAAATCTTCACTATTGTCGCTGTAACAACAAATACTAAAATACAGAATAAGGTAAATATTTAGAGGGCCTACAATGCAACGAAGGTAGTTTTATGCCGTTTTTATTAGGTAATGGTACGGAACCCATTGTGCGCGAGTCCGACTCACACTTGACGGATTTTGTAATTCGATTTTAAAAACAATGTTAAAAACAATGGAACTATAACTGCTGTTGCGGGTGTTCATGGGCGGCGGTGATCACTTACCATCAGGTGACCCATTTGCCCGTTTGCCTTCTCTTCTACAAAAAAAATAAGGATTTATTCAGATAATACCATTGTCTGAAGCTTAAGAGCTGATTCCCTACATTTGCTGACTATATTATTGTATTCAGATAATTTTTGTTCACTTATTCTAAAACTATCATATTTTATAATATATTATAGATTATTATGGTAATTAATAACATACAGTATGTACGGTACACGGTACGGTAGTATATATTTAAAAATCAAGCTAATTCGTACAGAGTTTAGTTGGCGTAAACCATCAATGTTTTCTTGTACTACGGTTTTTGCAAGGAACTGTGGTAAGAGAGAAACGTCCACGACGAAATTCAAAATACCAGATATACAGTCGTTTAAATGCTATAAGTTCATAAATAGAAACAAGTTTAACACGACATCTTTCTTGAGATAAACCACGATGAATTTTGTGAAAAACGATCACACAAAAATGTTCCCGCGTAAGCTCCATTTTCCTCACCGACTTATCGGATTCAAATGAAGACTTCTCCTATGTTTTTTACTTTTTTTATAATTTAAAAATAGAATTGTGTTTAGAATAATATTATATTTTATACACCAAAGAGGTTTTAATCTAAATACTTAAGAGTATTACTGTACTTATTTATTAGTGCAACCAGCACAAAATGAGTATTATTTTTCAGAACACGGTATTTATGAAGCTTATAGACGATCGATCATATAACTTGTCTATAAAAAAAGGAATTACAAGACTAATGTAAATTTTAACGAGCGCATTAATTAAAAAGAAATAAATACGTATAAAGTGTTATTAATGAAAATAAAGTCCTAGAGATAAATAAAAGAACTTCTAAATTCTAATTAGTAGTTCTAATTGAAAGGTAAGTTAATTTTTATAAAATATAATACGCGAGGACATAATATCTATGTATTAGAACCAAAAATATGTACCCCCTTTTTTAAATTTTTTTGGATGAGAACAAATAGCCTATAAACATTAAAAAAAACCTGTATACTTATGTAGTAGGTACATTAAAGTATTAAAAAAATAGGTAAAATGCATTTTTAGATTTTTTCCAGTCGCGATTCATTCTAAAAGGAATTGAAAGAAGATTGGATAGATTAGGCTCTAATTACTGAGAAAAGTTGCAGCCTTCTTTTCAATATCGTTTAAAATAATACTAACGACGCTATTTTTATGAGTTTGAATATTCATTACCGTCATTGGTCTGAGTTTAAATATTCATTATTGTCGTTAGTCTGGATTAAATATTCAATACCGTCGTAACTCTGAATTTAAATATTCAATACCGTCATTGGTCTGAATTTAAATATTTAATACCTTCGTTAGTCTGAATTTAAATATTTAGTACCGTCGTAGGTCTGAGTTTAAATATTCAATACCGTCATGTAACTTCAGTCTCATCTGCATTTACTTCAAAGCATAAAATACCCAAGGTAATCACCTCCTTCCGCAATCATTAGCAATTAAATAATTGTCAATAGTGTATGTTAGTCACGTTGAAGCACAAGATATAGCTATCTGCTGTAAACTATTCAATATATTGTATTTGTTGTCTGCGACTCATACGGGTGTTTTTTCTAATGACCTCCATTCAGTAGCAGTGATGCTATTCGTCACCTTGAATTTATTATTTTGAGGAAAACCAAACTTTGTATAAGTCATACATATATACAAATAAGTAAAATTGAAGTGTCCGTATGTAATATTAAATTAACCGCTTTTTACTAAATGCATTTGTATGTTTACTAGGTACATATACCAAAATCATAATTTTTAAAATTGTTGTCTGTCTGTCTGTTTGTACCAGTTAATCTCTGAATACGGCTAGATCGATTTTAAAGGGACTTCATTAGTAGACAGCTGATATAATAAGGAAAGGCTTAGGTTACTTTTATTTAAATTTTTTAAAAATAAACATGAAAAAATTTACACGATTACGGGTCGGGCGGTACGAAGTTCGTCGGAGTAGCTGGTCATTAATGAAAATGAAATAGTAATAGCCGCACGATGCCGTGAGTTTAGTCTAAAGTAACAATTAAAATATGCACCGTCGCGTCTGAAGGATTATTTACCAGACTTGGCGTTTTTTTGTTTTACGTTATCCTAATGTTAATCAGAAAAGGTCACTGCGACCAAGGTTTACGAGTCCTCAATACATTTTGCGAAAACGCATCCGAGATTTGTTTTTTTGAAAACCAATTTCATAATCCTACTAATGTTATAATTATTGTAATTAAGGAAGATTGTAAGAATGGATCGATGTATGGACGTTTGTCACTCTTTCACGAAAAAACTACTGGACCGATTTGGATGAAACCTCACAATAATATAGCTTAGACATGATAACACATAGGCTACTTAAACCGACTACATGTATGTTTTTGCGCAAAAAGTATTATAAGTCGGAAAAGGGCAGACCCCTTTGAAAGTTGTCTGTGTTATTAAAATATTCACGCGGGCGAAGCCGTGGGCGGAAAGCTAGTAGGTATATACCATGCAGCTGAAGATACTATCAGGAGATTATACTCCTAACAATAACCTGTCCTGAATACGTTGTATTGATTATTCTCTCTATACTGGACAATCCCTCTTCTGCCAGTTTTGAGGAGTTGACAAAATCATGACTTATAGGAGTCATAATTATTAGCCTTATAAGAGTGAGATAGTCGGCCCTATGAGAATGAAATGGACGTTTAAAATTGCGTACAGGTTGTTATTTTTTTTTAATGAGAGAAGAGCTCGAACGGGCACTCGGGTCTCCTGATGATGTAAGAGACAACCGTGGTCTATCGAACCATCCATCAATCCATTGATGTTCTAAACCATTGATGTTGTAGGTGCGCCGCTGCCCTGTGGTCAGGCTGTTAGACCTTCTGTGTAAGTTTACCGGCTACCCCACTCCTCAGACCGCAATACGATAACAGTAAACGAGCTGCCAGGTAGGAAGGCAGTTGATCTATTCTAGACGGAGGAGCCGGACCAATACGGGGAAAATGTTAGGAGTGTAATGTCCAGATAATACCTTGAGCTCCATAGATTATTACGTAATCGGTTCTTGATCAACTCACGTAAGAGGATAAAATTTAAAATCAACGATAACGGTCCAACAATTATTATCTGTGGTAGTCATTAGACGCGATGGCCTTATTGTAGGATACTCTATTGTTAGAATCGTCCTTTATGTTATACTAGATGCCCGACCCGGCTTCGCACGGTTAGTTCGTAGTTGACATAATAACACATACACATTCACCCACAACGTACTAACGAGTGGATTAAAAAAGTATCTATTCAAGTAAATTTTAATTAATTTAAGTAATTTAAATAAATAAATAAATATTTTTTTATAATCTGTACAAATAAATGAAATTGCAGTGTCTGTATGTAATATTAAAATAACCGCTTTTTTCTAAATGCACATCTATATTAACAAGGTACATATTATACCAAAACAAAATTTTTTAGAATTTTTTTCTGTCTGTTTTTACCCTCTAATCTCTATAACGGCTGGACCGATTTTGACGAGATTTTCACTGGCTGACATCTAATTTAATAAGCGTTCCTTAGGTTCCTTAGCTTAGGCTACTTTTATTTTAGAAACGTATAAAATACAACAATAAAATAAAAACGCGAACGAAGTCGCAGGTACATCTAGTTAATAAATAAATTCACACTAGTTATTAAATTTGCGGTAACTTTAGGAACTTATTTTAAAAAAACGTATCAGGTTGAAATGAGGAAAGTACGATGAAATGTCGTCGAAGCCGATGCCAGTTTTTTGGCTTGTTAAATCTTTATGGTAGGTTGTCAGTTATTCAGGAATGCCCTTGGTTATATTTTGAGGTTATGAGAGCAGGATTATTAGATGGTGTTATTGACCCGAGCGAGTTAGTCCAGGACTGTTACATATATGCCAGCTTCCTATGTTATTAAATGCGAACTGGCTAAGTGCGAGTTGGACTCGCGCTCGAAGGGTTCTGTACCATTATCGTTGGCCTCGTTGGCCAAGTGGCTAGTGTACACGCCTAACTCCGTCGACTAACCGCGAGGCTCGGGTTTGATTCCCGACGAGGACAGACATTTGTGTGATGATGAACATAGATGTTTTTATTTCCGGGTCTGGGTGTTTATTATTAATTCTGGTATCTATTTA
>DVZL01008642.1:0-10149 GCA_018236625.1 Lasaia peninsularis | reverse complement strand
CGTCCGATATTTGCATTATATTTCTTCCTTCATGATGAAGAACCAAGATTTGGTTTCTCTCTTCCCGTGTTAAATTTTTTGGCATTATGCGGGAAAAATCGGTACACGTATGCCACATATGCACTATTTGATACACAAATTGCAACTGATAAGGTATTGTAGAAACGTTTCTGATTGGTTTACGTCAAATGGGCATTTTTCAAACTTGCGCAGCATTTTGTATGAAAAGTGATCCACCGCCAGTTTGTTCGATAGTACATCGAGTAACTTGAGATTTGCATTTTAAACACATTTCAAATGATGCAACTTATTGATAATATTATCACGCTCATATCCCTAAGATGGTAGGGGAGAGAGGTAGGTACCCACGATTAGCTAAGGTCCTGGGGCCCATGATTTGATAGGGGGCAAACCTATCGCACTCACTCAGAAAATATACTTAAATTAGAAAAACTCGTCGGTACATGACGATGTTTGGGAATGGACTGCCGAAATGGAAGCCCAAAGCGCGTACCACTGGGCCACGGAGGCTCCTAGAATACTTTTAAGATCTTTTATTACAAACGCGGTAATTTAATACTAACATTACAATTTAATAAAAAAAAATATCAAAAGATTATCACTCGTAATAATTTTACAGTCGCTTTGATTCGTAAATTTCGAATCTTGCCACGTACTAATGAGTTTTTCTAACTTAAAGACAATTCCTGAGAACTCTTACAAGTTTCAAGTTTATTTATTTGATTTAAGTAGTGTCATTTCATGACTTATATATACATATAGTTTTTAAGTACTATACCTAGTGTTGGCATGCAAATATATTAATTAACATTATATACCATTTGTTCTTAAAATTATTACAATTAAATTTAATTTAATACAATAAAGAACATTATATCAATTTGTGTCAGAAAAATAATATGTCAAGATAATAAATATGTTCATGTCAAATTGTAAATTATAATTTAACATAAAATTCAATAAATTAACCGACATAGCAATCTATATCTCTGTACAAATTTGAAATTGTACGAGTATATTGTTATCACCATTTTGCTCCGGGTCCCTTAATTTGTTCATCTCCCTATCGGCTCGTCTCAAGCAAGCAAAGTTAAAAGGGATCATCATTAAAAAGAACAATGGTGGCAGGTTGCTGTGCAGCTACTCCAGATATACAAATAGATCTCTGTCCAGACGATAGGTATATCTGAATCCCGGTGTTTACCAAATTTATTTCAATATAAGAATTAGCATACAAATTAAAAGCGTATAATTTGTTCAAACTAATCTAATCAGATCAGTAAACTAGCCGAGGCTTCGTACTGACGTGATAGCTAATAACAGTTTGTTCAGGAAACATTGTGGGCTATTCTCCCTAGTTTTCTCACTTTTTTCCAGTTCTCCTCTCCATAAAAAAACTTCCTTGTGCCTTAAAAAAATCCGCATGGTCGTGTCGTTCTGAAGTAATGTCTTGGTTAAGCGTTACTCCACAAACATTGCGGAGCGTACACAACTCTACGCTCGTTCTCGGACGACGTTCGGACCCCGTTCGTAATAGTGAGATTAGAGAAAGAGTGGGATTGAAAGAGAGCGGTGTAAAAAAGAGAGATAGTTTGCTCCGATATTTCAGTCATTTTAAAAGAAGAAAAGATAATAAAAGATAAACCGTGCGAATGTGATGACTGTAGGTACCAAGGGAGATCTAGGTTGAAATTCCACGACCAAATTTGTCATGTATCCAAAGGTATCAAGAGTCTTCGAAACTGGCGTATTCGTATGAAGAGAATAATGAACATGGAGGAAGTTAGGCAAGTATGCAGGGATCGTGACATTTTGCACTCGATATTCTCTATTTACCCCGCTAAGGACCTGGCGTGATGATATGTATGTATGTGTTTATAGATAAAATAAAAATGATTTAAAATACCTGGAGTTCCACATCGTTTTTGACACATTTCATCAGCGCCACCGGTGATACAGACGTTAGGGTGTTGAGGACGCCATCCTGGAATTTGAATTACTTTGTATGAGAATAAGAATATGATGATCTCGTTGTCCGATTATTTATCCCATTGCAATGTAGCTGTCCCGGCAACTTCGTACCGCTCGCACTTATGGGTATGAAAAATAGATGTTGACCTATTCTCAGACCTACAGGATAAAATGCTCCTCCTTTTGATAAAAAGTTTTGCAATAAGTCGTCTAGGTTGTTGCAACCGATTTATCTTTTACTGCCGCTAAAACTTTCAGTTTCGAGGGTGGATTATTCGGTACTATTATTCGGTATAACTTACTTACTCATAAGACTTAAGCCTTTGGTTGGTAAAACTCTATTTTCACCTGTGCTGTCTTAAGGCAAGGCTTATCGAATTCAGTTTACATTTCATTATAATCTGATTAGTAAGAGTATCTTTATGAGAAAAAAAGCGTTAAACTTCTTTAATATCTGTTGTCTTTACTAGTAATGTCACAGGAGAGATTAAAATTGAGTGATTGTTTATCAATATTTTTAGCAATAAATTATATTATTTACTTTAATTCCTCCAAAGTACAATTAACGCCTAATTCAATAAAATAAATTGTATATTCTAACCGTTTCAACAGCTGAGTAGACGGCATGGCTTCCATCTCTTGACAGCCATACTACACTGCCTTGTGGGAGCTCCGTCTGGGAAAGACCAACAGATTAGTAGTTGACTGATTATTACTAGCTCTACTGTCGTGGAGTACAGTCTATTTCTCCTGTAGGTGCCTCGGTTGCGAAGCGAAACATACGTTGAGAGTAAGTTTTATTTATTTAGTTACTTACATTTAACCTCCCTAATATTATAGGCATAAATCATAATGGTCCTAATTCGATCAATTGATTTTAAAATTCATATTTATTAATGCATTCAAATGTTCAACATCACAAAAATTTACTCATAAAAATACTTTAAAATTCTAATAATCTACTAATAATTAAAAATTAAAGAGTTGTGTTAATAATAAAAATAAATAATAATACCCCTATACATTTTGTGTATCTTGATTGATCGAGTTGCACTATACTACTGCTTATTGCGGGAGGTCGCAAAATATTTGTTATTTCGCTTTTTTTGTTTAAATATGGATTTTCTCAAAATAACGCCTTATTCTATGAAGTATCATACATTCATACATGCAACAGATGAGGCATACTCATTTTTCTCATCTTTACCTTTTCTTGCCCGCTACCACCCTTAGTGACTCGAAGTTTATGAGAATTCATCTTTTCTACTTTAGTTTTCACACAGTCATAAGTATGGTTTTAATATTTTTTTTTGCAAACAGAAAGTTAAAGAAAATAATGGAGCGGTTCAAATCCGGACTACCGATATAGAAGTCCGAAGTGCGTACCACTTGCACTGAGGCTCTATGAACGAAACACAATAAATAAATAAACAAATATTACAGGACAAATTAAACAAATTAATCTAACCCCAAAGTAAGCAAATCATATGGTGTGTTATGGGTGTTAGACAACGATACTAATACATAGAAATACTTAAATACCTAGATGCAAGAATAAATTTAATAAACACCCAGACCCGGAAATACAAACATCTATGTTCATCACACAAATGTCTGTCCCCATCGGGAATCGAAGCCGAGCCTCGCGGTTAGTCGATGCGGTTAGGCGTGTACGCTAGCCACTCGGCCATAGAGGCGGTCACCGATCCGATTGTAACGCGTTTTTTTGTATTTAAATCTAACATGATCGAGATGGCTCTTGGCTCCATTTTATAAAAACCAGCCCCGCTGTTTCACAGCTCATTCCTGCTTACTACTTACTTTTGGTACTTTCAAACATGAGGGAAGCATAATGGGTGAAACATTTATGTATGTTAGTATCACTGAGTTGGTACCTAATGATGAACTCGAATGATGAAGCTGTAATCCTTTGATTTATACACACAAAGCCTACCAAATATCGAGGGTTTCTCTAAGTTTTAAGTGTATGTTATTGTCATAACCCTAACTTTTCTATAATAAGCAAAACAGGTAGGCTAATTTCTTTAAAAATTTATACGGCCGGTTAATTATTTTTATGTAGATATTTATAAACGTCAACAACGAAAAACGTTAATCGCAATTGTAATCACAATTTTTTATATTCCTGATAATATAAAAAATCACATAAATGAGATTAGGATTTTTGATAGGAACAAAAAAAGCCGAGGGTGGTTTTAATTCACGTTCCTGCCCAGCCACAAAAGATTACCAAAATAAAAAAAATGTGTAAAACAACGTCGCTTCTGTTCTTATGTGTGCTTTAATCTAGAATAAACTAGATATTCAAAAGAAAAGTTTTTATGTTTATAACATGCTTGATATATTCGTGCGAAGCCGGTTTGGGTCGCCAGTATGTGATAATTATTTTGTTCCCACTTAAAACGTAGCACTGACTACGTCGTAGCAAGCAGAATGAACCCGTTACTGATGGATGGTTGCAAAAAAACATTCCGTTGTCGTAAAAAGAAATTCCTCAACGTGCCGACATAGGGAATTATAAATTCCATTTTAAATATCTAAGTTTATTATACAAAAATAATTGATTTCATAAAGAACTTGTAGGAAAAGCTTTAAAAGTTCCTTTTAAATATCCATTAAGGTAATTGGTTTAATCATAAGGTATTATAGTGGGAATACTTTTTAATTACAGCTTTCTAAAAAGAAAAATAAGAGATTTATTTACTTATACTTAATAACATGATTAAAATGTTATAATATTGTACCCGCTTGCAGCAAAACTAAACTACATTTAATAATAAATCTAAGTGGTTTTTAAAAATTTATTTTCTGAAATAAGTTAACTAATGAGATAAGTAAGCTAAATTAAAATAATTAAAAAATAATAATACATCCCTTATTAATTATTTATTACCATTAATTAATTTATAAATAGGACAATCATCTCGTTGGTTGAGGTGTTAGCGCAGAAGTTCCCAAACTTATTTTGTCTACAAAATATCTTTGGAAATCGCCTGGAGTTTTTCTGTGCCTCTCACCGCCTCCTTTCATGTATCCAACAAGGGTGCGTTATCGCCCACTTTGGGAAAGACTGGAAGCGGACAGACTGGTTCGGGTGCGCAAAAGGTCCATATCATATCCATTTTCTCAATTAATATACTGTTAATTGATATTCATAAAATAATTATGTGATAGTGATATAAATATTCATAAAAAACACACACACATTGTGTGTGTGTGTGTGTGTGTGTGTGTCTACGCGTTTGTGAGTATGTTTAGGAAGACAGAGTATGCAATACTTAATTTATAAAAATTATAAACATTAAGCCTATTTGGGTAGAAAATAAAGTTCGTCAAAATTCAATGATATTTGATACCAATTTTATCATAATTCGCACCCCTAGATCTAAAGGGAGCTACTCGAATTTTAATTATCTTTTCTGGTACCGGAACATTCTATAATATTCAAATAGTTCGATCGTTTTTGTGTCTCTCTGTTTGTTACCGCTAATCTCTAAAATGGCTGGACCGATTTTGGTGCGACTTTCACTGGCAGATAGCTGATGTAATAAGGTGTGCCGTAGGCTTCTTTTATTTAATTAAATTCAAACGCGGACGAAGTCACGGGCATAGGTAATTCAGTGTATAATTATTAAGGTATTTTTCATATCGTAATCCACGTAAGCCCGCCCTTCATCAGAGCCCTTCCGACTGTGTTTGTATGATAATAATAAGATAAATCGTGACACAATTGTTCATTCCATAAAAATTACAAGGGTGGAATTAAAAATGGAGGATATCGCGTAATCCGGATCGCTGTGCCATTTAAATAAAAATTTAAATGAACGTTAATGCGACAGGACTGAATAGAAAAAATTCTTAAAAGTAGGTATTACTATTATTCTACCTCAGTTCAAATGAAAATGGCCACAATTCTGTTGCGTTTACTACGCTTTTTAGAAATTGCTATATTTTTCCTTTAGTAAAATATTTCTATTTTTATCTTCGGAGAACTTTATTGACGTGTTCTGGTTTAGAGGATAAGGTAGCTGGTAAACTTACTTACGCAAGAGGCTTATCATCCCAGCCTCAGGTTGGCAGCGCACCATTTCCACCTTTGGTGTCTATAGGCGACGTGTATTTCTAATCATCAGGAAATCCGTCTGCTTGTTTGCCTTCCAACATTATAAAAAAAAATTACATGAAACATTTGAAGTATCGCCCATATAGCCAATCAAAAAGCATATATGTTTTATATAATGGTGTTTTTTACGAATAAAATAATTAATTACTTCAAAAGAAAATTATGCGCAATGTTTTTCCACTTTAA
The DNA here is from genome assembly GCA_018236625.1 of Lasaia peninsularis. Lineage (NCBI taxonomy): Eukaryota > Metazoa > Arthropoda > Insecta > Lepidoptera > Riodinidae > Lasaia > Lasaia peninsularis. Next base: position 3,827 of record DVZL01008642.1, on the reverse strand, counting down.
GCACTTTCATTAGATAAATCTATAGAAGGGCGTGTTAAAGTGTTCAGTAACTAGAAATGTTTATTGTAAATCAGAACATCTGGCAAAACTAGATCTAGATGTCTGAGAACACAAATAAAATAAATCTAAAAAATCAAATGAATTGTCCAATTTCCGAATTCCATTGGCCCAACGCCAGGGATACCTGACACCAGCGAGACTTGGAGTGCAAACAGCCTATCTACTCGCAAAATCTTCACTTCCATGCAAAACTTTCTTACCACGCCACATTGAGTTGTATTACTTTATCTACATTCAATGTAAATTCAACCTTATGTTAAAATATGTAAGTCGATTGTACAATGTATTCTTTAGGACGTAATAAAATTTGTCTAGCGTGCAACATTTCGTTCGACGCCCTTGAAGAATATTGCAAAGTGCGTTGTTACGCCGTGAGATTGACGAAGGGCCTTCGATGGTTTGCTCTTCGTACACGTTAATGACGAAAACCGTATTACGTAATTCAAATATAAGTATACACTTTTTTTATTTCTCCACATGTATAATAGGCAAAAGTTATCAACTGAAAAAACTAATTTCAACTTCTTTATCATATGTCTGAACTGCACCGAAAATTAAAATAGGGCTACACAAGAAGTACCATTTTCCAAATGGAAAAAGAATCATCAAAATCGGTTTATCCAGTAGAAAGTTCTGACGTGACAAATATAAAATAATAATAATACACAATTCTTTGATAAGCTCCTTCGTTTTTGCGTCGGTTAAAAAAAAAGGAAAATGTGATCAGTCTTTTTTATGACTTCCTTATAACATAAAACCAGTTTTATTTCTCAGTTTATTCCACATCATAAAGTTTGAAGTAACGTCCTGTGTTTTACTCATACTACTCAAAAACCAGTCACCTTGGGAGACGACATGCGACCAAGCAATAGGACTTACCTAAAGCTTTTTAAACTATTAAATATTGATAGATTCACACTTCTTGCTTATAAATAATATTTTTATTTTCCACAATAATTACTTTGTTCTAATTTTATATCTCTTCTATAACAGATGATATCATGGTCGGATTCAAATTTTTTTTTTTATGATATTGGCAAGGCAAACAAGCAGACGGATTTTTTGATACTAAAAAATACAAGTCGCCTATAGACACCAAAGGTGTAATTGGTGCGTTGTCAACCTGAGGCTGGGATGTTAAGCGTCTTGCGTGGATAAGTTTACTGGCTGCCCTACTCTCCAAACCAGAACACGACAATGGCGAGCACTGATGCTATTGTGGCTGGAATAGGTAAGGCGGTGGTCCCAATCCGGGCGAGCCATTGCAAGACTCTACCACCTAGTCAAAAATTCTAGGGAATTCAACAAGAATTTTTAAACAGAACTACGGCCGTCTTACCTCTGCAACCCAAAAGGAAAACCAAGCGCAATTATAGATTAAGTCGAACTCGATTACATGAATCCAGGATTCCTCACGATGTTTTCCCTCGCCGTAAGAGCACACAGATGTACTTAAGTTACTAGCGAAAATACTTTCTTGAAATTTCATTCCCTAAGAACCTTCTATAAAATTTTCAAGGCTTAAAAAAATACAGTCGGTAAATGCTAGCCGAGGGTGATTTTTATATACTACTAGCCGACCCGATGAGCGTTGTTTTTAGGAATATTTATGAACGCACTTATATCGCTATTAAAAAATAGAGATTGGTGGCAGAAGGTTAGTTTTGTGTTTTTTTTTTATTCTGAATAAAAAAAAAACATTTTTTTAAAACACATATAAATTGGTGTATTGTATCACCAAATAGTTAATGCCCTATATCCAAGACGTACCTACCTACACAAACATTTCTTAATAAAAGCTAAATTAAACATTTTGGAAAAACAAATGACGACCGTTAAAATATTATTGAAAAGGGATAAAATCACGGATATTCTCTTTTAGTGCCCTTCCATTTGAGACCCCACTCGACTGTATTTGCAGACATTAGGTTATCTTTCCCCATTTTCACCCTCACAACTTTTAAACGGCTCAACCGATTATCATCTAACATATAATATAATAATAATACTAATAATAACATAATAATACTAGCAGATAATTAAGCTTTTATACCAAAAAAACTAAATTGAATTCGCTTCATCCGTTTAGGAGCTAAGATACCACAGACAGACAAATAAGTATACAGACAGATAGACGCCCGGACAGACGGATGGACGGACAGACAGTCAGACTGACAAACAGACAAACACAGACAGACACACAGACAGATAGACAGACAGACGGACTGACTGACAGACAGACACGTCTAGCTTATAACACACCTCTTTTTGCGTGTGGGGTTAAAAATAGGTCATGTTTTTAGGAGTTTATTACAAATACTATTGAAGTTTTTGTATATGTAGTAGTTTACAAAAAAACACGATTTTTAGTATCACCCGGCCAAATCACATAACCACGAATTAATAGAAAAACTAATAAAACCTGTCTCGAGCATACAGGATTGTTGAATCATTCTCAACTGGCTAACTTTTCTTTGTCTAGTGAGAGAAAGATAGCCGGCTCTATGAAAGTATTGGGAACAAGTCGTTGTCAGGAGTATAATCTCCGAGTTTAGTTTAATGCAAGTGGCATAACATGTCGTTTTATCAAATTGAAAGCCACATAAAACAATGGTATTTGAAACATTTTTCCTCCGGCACGCAATAGTCATAAGCTTTCTGTCCGAGCGCCATTTGCATTTGGCTTGTGTTTCGCTGACGGCTGCCTCCACAAATATGAATTTTATTCGGCCATCTGCGCAATAACACTTGGATCTAGCTTCCTTGGATGATTTTTATTTTATTTAAAAGAAATTGTCTATACTGGCCAAGCAACTTTCAACGCTGCAATTAACAACATAAGGTACATAAATTCAAGCAAATCCTACACCGCGATTTACAGTTTATTAGCCTTGTAGAATATACCTCCACCAAGCAGCTCTTAAGAAGGTAGAACCACGTTCCGAGTATCCAAATGAGTATCACTGCTCCTATTGCTATAACGTCAGCACTCGCCACAGTCGTGTTTCAAAAGATAGAGCCAGTAAGCTTACTTACTCGAGATATTGAACTGTTCGGTTTGGAAATTTACCACTTTTATCTTCTATATCTTTGTGTATTTACGTCATAAATTTAGTATATTTTTAGCCGGTATATAACAAAACTTACTTAAGCTTTTACCCACAAATTTGTCTGCGTATAATAATTACTTTAAGAACTATGTAGTATTTTGAGCCTGACTTTAATAACTATAGCCCTTCAACCCTTTTTTGCAATAAAAAATAAACAGAATACTTTTTCTTGCCAAAAAAAATGGATTAAAGGGCTAAATCTGGTCACCTTTCTCAATAAACTTTAAAAATAACATTAAAATCGGTTCAATGGTTTAGATAATAGATAAAATATTACTATTATTATGTACAATGTATTGTTGATAATAAATAACTATCTTGTGTTGCGTCAGCGATATTAATATACTAGTTGTTGCCCGCGGCCTCGCCAGCGTGTAACAGCTAACATACAAAATAAATCGAAGCAATTGTAAAATTACAAAAAAAAACCTTCACACCTATTATCCCCGAAGATGTAGGCAGAGGTGTGCTAATATATCCACGACTCGTAAGTCCACTAGATATATTAGCCACTATTAGCCAAGGTACAAGAGCCCTGATGTGATAGGTGGCAAGCCTATCGCCACTTCCAATCCCGGACAATGTAATGCTCAGAAAAATCTGAAAAACATTTAAGAAAAGTTGCCCGACCTGGGAATTGAACCCGGGACCCAACGC
>DVZL01008641.1:0-10149 GCA_018236625.1 Lasaia peninsularis | reverse complement strand
ACAGAGATAGAGTTGACCTTAGGGAAGGACAAAGGCTACTTTTACTTCAAAAAAGGAGGGGAGGGGTTAGAGGAAGGAATGAATATTTATATGGAAATGTTTTGATGATAAATAAATGTAACCGATTCGTTTTCCTTGCCTAGATTTTGTTTGCACACGCGGGTGAAGCTGCAGCCTACAGCTAGTACTACATATAAGTATTAATTACTTATACCAATTAAGGTAATTTATCTAGAGATATAAACTATTACCACCTCATACTTTCTAGGCTCCAAATAAGAATATTCTTCATTTTGGAAGTCATCACCATAGTCATAGCCATATTCAGAATCAGGTTTCTCTTCCTTTGGTGGTTTATCTGGGACTTTCAATTTTATAGGTGTCTTAGCAAATCTCTTTTGGGCTTTTGCAAATACCATAGTATGGAGAGTCTTTTCAGCTTTCTTGCTTGTTTTCCTGAATTGTATGACCGTGTGCATGAAATCAATACACCTTTTGCATATTTTTTGAGAAAGACCATCATTTCTTTTTATCTGTAATTAATGAATTAATGTGTCATAATATGATTGTATGATTAACTATTGTTGTAATAAAAATAATTGGTTAAGTGAGAGTAGGTCTCACTAGCAATGGGTCCCATACCATCTAAAAAAATCACGTTTATTGTATGGGAGCACCTGTTATATATATTTATTTAATCTGTTATAAGAATTTGTTGTTATAGCAGCATCAAAAATACATTGTCTGTGAAAATTTCTACTTTCTTAATATCATTGTTTATTATATACAGACTGGTGACGGACAGACGGACAGTGGAGTCTTAGTAATAGGGATCCGTTATTACTCTCTGGGTACGGAACCCTTAAAAACGTTAAGCGTTATTTGGAAGACTTCTGTAGTTAGTTCTTTGATTGATACTTTAGCAACACTTTAAAAGTTCGTAGAAGAGGGTGTCTTCAGGTGCAAATAGGTTAATAGTAAAAGCTATAAATGCGGGTGCAAAAAGACAAATTTAATCTGTTATAATCATAGTTAACTTACTCGCAATCCAGTGACTTGAAATAAATCTTCTGAGCGCATCACTTCACATTCTTTATCAGTAAATATTGATTCAAGATTGTCCTGACTTAAGCACGTTCTACAGCAATTTCCTTCTAAATTTTCAGGCAGAAGAAAAGCTTTGGCCATTAGGCGTCTCCGCGCTGCCATTCTATTCATTAAAAGAAAGATCGGAACCATTTTCAAATAAAGTAACTTTTAACTAATAAATCTAATCACATTTCTAAATATTAATTGATCTTTTTCATTCAAAATATTCTTATTTGCAATAAAAAAGGGCGACAGCCGACGATAAATTACAAAACAAACATTGTTTGTCGTTTTCAGCTGTCACTTTTCGTTGTGTATTTGACAGCTAGAACATTTTCAATATCTTTGGTCCATAGATAGCAAACTAAAATCCAGATTTTTTATTTCCCCTAAGGCCAGAGGGGCTATACGTATGCAAACACGGTAAAAATCGATCTTTTCCTTAGATAACAAAAATAGTTGAGTATTTTTTTTAATTCCATTCATCTCACTGCTGAATTGCAGCTAAGTCGTCTCTTGGTTAATAATATCGCGAGTACAGGAAAAAGTCGTGGCCTCTGTATGTGAAATTATTCATCCCTGCTCCCACTTCTTCAATTTAATAATTATTTGTGTAAATTGGAAGCAGGCATTTTAAGTATTGTTAAAAATTTAAAAATATTAGTGTTTTTCCCGTGATTCATATCCGAAGTAGATTTTTACCCATAATAACGTTAGTCTTGTTGAAAGGGCAATGTAGCCATGTTATGTAGGTATTAAAATATCATACCTGCTTTAGGTAAGCAATAATAGAAGATCCGAACATAAACCGACCTTCACCGAGCTGATAATATAATAAAACTTATTTTATAATAAATTTAGTATATTAGAGAATATATTAAAAATGGGTTCCATAAGGCCCCCCTTCCATAGCTTACGTGCCGAGCAAGCGCACTTTCTTTTATTTAAGGCTCCAACAGAGACGACTGCAATGTTCGGTCCTTTATTATTACACAGTATATCCGGAGTAGGGATCTCTCTGTCTCGTTTTTACACACGTGGAAATTTAAATTTAGTACCTATGTACTAAATTTATTATAAAATAAGTTTTATTTTATTATCAGCTCGGTAAAAATCGGCTTAAGTTCGGATATTAGACCATTAGCGCCACCTTAACTATACACTACAGTTTAACACTGTAAATAAAAACATAACGTTGCTAGGCGACCGCTTTCAAACAAAAACAAAACAAGATTGAGTATATCTCGTGTTATTTTCGCATATTTTTTAAATACATAAAAAATGACCGAATTAAGTGGCTTTGACAGCGAAGCAGTCGGTTTCGACTGTATACCGCAGGAAAAAAACGTGCAAACAACGACTTCATCTCAAACCACCGAATTTAAGGAAAGCGATACCTCTGCTCAGACAAATTCGACCAAAGACATTGGGTGTATGGCAACTCCTGAAGATTTAAACGCAGCAGATATTTCAGTTGATCCTCCAGGTCTTAGTGCATTTCTTCGAAAAGTTGTCCCAGCAATGATAGATCAATTAGACCAAAACGATCAAGAATTTATTAATTCATCCGATTCTGAAGAAGAAGAAACCATCAACGCGAAATTTATTCAAGATATTGAACTTAAAAATGGGATTGGTTCGGGAGATCATAAAACTTCAATATTAGACATATCGTGGAGCAGCGTCGGTAATTCCTTTGCAGTTTCCATAGGGCAAATGCTTCACGAGACCTGGTGTCAAGCGACTGGTCGTATTCAACTTTTTACTCTACGCTCCGGGGAAAAGTTTGTTCGTGATTTGGATTTGTCTCAAAATAACTGTATAACTACTTTGAAGTACCATCCAACGGTAGCTGCATTATTGGCTTATGGAACTACTTCTGGTGAAGTCGTGATTTGTAATTTATCTAATAGTATTTTGGATGAAAGCTCTCAATTAGCTTCTTCTTCTGAGTTTCATGATACCCGAAGAGTGACATATTTGCACTGGGCAGATGCTCCTCTTGCAAATGTGTTTTTGTTGATACAGATTAATAATAACAGGAAAAGACGTGGTGCCGCTGATCAGGTTTGAATTCTTTTTTCTAAGGGTAACAAAATTAAGAGTTTTGAGGTGCCTAATTGGGGAATTATGTTAAAATATACCTACATTCGCCTATAGACCATCCAGGATATTAACAGTGCGCTTTAAACCTGTACCTAGCAATCTAAACAAATAAAGGTGGTGTACAATAACATATACAATACATATTAAAGCTGAGTCAATAGAGACACAATATAAAAATCAACAGCGCCATCTATATTTAGATCAGGTACTAAATTTAAATCTATAACAATAAATAAAATTGGAGTGTCTGTATATAACATTAAAATGAACGCTTTTTACTAAATTCCGAAAACATTTAAATGTCGCACGCTTAAAATTAAAGTGACCAAATTCAAAAATTCAATTTGTGATAATTGAGCAAGTTTTTAAGAATTGTACCTATACTATCTGTCAAGAGAAGGCATAAATTATGTAAACAAACGTTCAGAAGTTCCCAACATTTGGGTCAAAGGAAAAAGTATTTTTTTTAATATGTAATAAATTATTAGTGAAGGAATTGCTGCAAGCATCCGTAGAAAAATACGAATAGAAATATAATTAATAATAATGAAATTATTATTATTATTCATCCATTCCATTATACACAAATACACATAACAAATACGATAAAATTAAGGCAATAATTAACAAAACTTACAACAGTATCAAAATGATAATAAAAAATAAGAAAATTAATAATAACAACAACAAAATCCGCGATTTTAATAAAGCAATGAAACATAGTCGTGCGTATTCAAAACTCGAATGACGCTTATTCAAAATAGCGAACCGAAATTTTACATTCCCTGAGATCGGCGCGTCCCCGTACCACGAAGCACAAACAATAGTTGTCAAATAATATAAGACTAAATTAAAAAGGTTATTACTTTCATATAACCTGTATATATTTTTATTTCGATTGAATTTGGTCAGTTCATTATTGTCACGCAGTAAAAATATTTTCTTGGTAAAAGAATTTTGTTTACAAAAATTATTACTTCTCGTGACGGGAAGTATACTTAGTATTTAATAATATATCTTGATATATCTGTTTCGGGTTTCGCAAACGATTGGTTTTAACCCAATTTTGTGGATTAGCCTTTTTGAGTACACAATTACAATGTAAGTGTATATTTATAAAAATGAAATGGTAAAATCGAGTAGGTATTACATAAATTTTGAGTTAAGTCACTTTCATTCTAAGTATGCGATATTATAAGATAGCAATGAAGTAGGGTTCCTCTGGTAGTTGTTATTGGAGCGTCGTAATCTTATGGTCAGAATCTATAGAGACATATCAAACTTTTAGTAATATAAGGGATCAAGTCGAAATTCTTGTAAACTGTGATTTTAAGTTCTGAGGGCACCAAATTATATTCTATACTGGTAGCGCTGAAGGAAAGAGAAGTCTCCCATTTTTTCGCAATCATAAATTAAATAATAAGCATTATATGTATTTAAAAGAAGAGCTGCGATTTAGGAATTTAGAATTTTAAAACGCCATTCACCAAAAAATTACTATTTTGTATTGTGCCCTTATATTACTAAGGGCTATTACTAAGCTTACTGGGTGACCTATTATCCAGCACGGGTCATATCATCCAGACGACCTGCTTTAGGTATCTACAGTATTTTCAATCTTTTTCATCCAAAAGCAATCCAGTAAACTGAATTAACAGATTACCACCGTGCGATAAGGTCGTCATATCCCTTCGCTAATGTAATATTTACAAACACACGCGGCATATTTAATATTAGTAGGTATATCTACATACAAAGACACGCTTGAAAACAGGTCTTCTCAAGGATTGATCGCGTTCAGATCCGGTGGTACTTTCTAGAATTGTATAGTACACCGTACTGCTGTCTGTAAAATATTTTCAATTTCGCGTAACCCTAGCTTTGGATTCGGTAAAAACTGAGTAAGTTATTTTTCCAGGTGTTGTTTTCAGCTGGAGCTGATGGAACCATCAACGCTTGGCAAGTTAACACCAATCAAAAGTTGTTCGAACACATCATCACCTACAAAATAACCCAAAACCCAGACCTCGTGGAGATCACCTGCTTCGACTTCATCAAAACTCATCCACTTCGACCCAGCGGGGAAAAGGTTCCTGATGATGTGTTCATCGTTGGAACTCAAACAGGAATAATATACCTGTGTAAGGTATATATCGTCTAGACTTTCTTTTTATTTTCAGGTCGGCAACGCAGCCGCGATACCTCTGGTGTTGCGGGTGTTTGTGGGCGGCGGTGATCAATTACCATTAGGCATCAGGTGACCCACTTGCCCGTTTGCCTCCTCTTCTATAAAAAAAACTTTAACTGTCTTCAATATTAAACTTCTATCTTTTTCTCATGGTGCCAGCTATTACGTTCTCGTAAGGCCGGCTTGTTTTGATTTTGTCAACTCCACAATATCGCAAAAAGATAAAAGCTTGCTTTTTTGACCGACTTCACAATAGGAATCTTTTGAGGTTTTGTTTTAAGTGGTAACTTATAAAATCCATTCAGCAACATATTTCTTGACTAAAGAATAAATTTATCAAGAGACGGACAGACTCAATAATTCTGTAAAGTAAAAATAGGTATTCAAATTGTGTCCTGCTGCCCACCCAATTTGAATCGTTGCGACTAATTTTTAGTGACTTAAAAAGGAAGAGGTACCTACTCAATTCGTCTCTATGTGAATGTTTGTTATGCGATGACTCGCGACGATTTCAAACAATTTTTGATGTTTCTTACGAATTATTAAAATTATGAAAGCAAGGTTATGTAAAATTTCACTACAAAGTACATAGTGTAAAACAAAGTCGCTTTCTCTGTCCCTATATCCCTATGTATGCTTAAATCCTTAAAACTACGCAACTGATTTTGATGCGGTTTTCTTAAATAGATTCGAGAGTGGGATTAAAACAAAGTGTCAGTGTAAATAATATGATCCCAATGATTAGGTTATGTGGAAAGGATGAAAGGTTGACAATGCGATTATGGACACCTGTATATCTACAACCTGCCTGGGGAGACCCAATTGCTCGTGTGTTATACTAGGGTGGTGTCAAGTATCTCCGAAATCGGCGTGTTTGTATGAAGAGAATAATGAATGTGGAGATGGGAGAGCGATGATGTGATTTCTCTGGCTAGCTTAGTCAAAATATGTATGTACGTGTTAATACCTTTAGGTCCAAGATATCGACGATGCGGACCCGGTGTATGACGAAATGGTACCTCACGGGACATGCGTTTTGGATGTGGTCTTTAATCCCCAGCAGCCTGGAGTGTTTGTCTCTATATCTATGGATTCAGAAATGAGAGTGTATGACATAAATGAAAGGAGCCCTCTAAAGGTACGAATAGAATAGAAAATATATTGCTTTACACGGACCATTGTCGGCACTTGTTACGCATCATAGGTAAAGTTCAAAAATTTAACTTTGCATCGGATCGCGACCACTCCCCGAAAAATCCGGCGAAATTAAACTCAGTGGACTTATCTAGACTAGAAGACTAGTTGTACCCACGACTTTGTTCACGATATTAACGATGAGCTGTAATTGGTGAAAGTATTTTTTAACTCGTAAGGCCTAGTGGCTAGCGTACACGCCTAACCGCATCGACTAACCGCGAGGCTCGGGTTCGATTCCCGACGGGGACAGATATTTGTGTAATGAACATAGATGTGTGTATTTCGGGTCTGGGTTTTTATTAAATTTATTCTTGTATCTATATAAGTTTCGTTGACTAACACCCATAACACAAGCATACTATTTGCTTGCTTAGGGGTTAGATCAAATTGTAGCTATACATTATCAAAAGATACTATTGTGAGTGACTCTGCCTATCACTTTGGTGGCATGAGCGTGACGATATATTTTTTAATATTACAACATATTTTTTTTTATTTTGGCCGGTTTTTTTCAATTTCTGTCGTCGTAATTCATATATTTTAATTCGCTGGTGATAGAAATATTTTCCACGTTTTATTGGGTATTGCTATTAAAAACTTCTGAATCATATGTAGGCGATAAACTGTTGCTATTATTGTGCGTTCAATATGTAGGTGGTTATTAATAGCATTACTGTAACGTTTTATCGAGTTCCTGATCTATTTTATATATGTGTTATAATATCGTAGTTTACAAAAAAACATAGTTGTTTAGTTTTTATTAGATACAATTTATAAACGGTTATATTAACACAGAAATATGTATATCAGTGTTGTCAGACGACCTTACTTTAGAACCTCGGTGGTCTAGTGGTACACGTTTCTGACTTCCACTCGTAGATTCCCGGGTACAAACCGCGCCATGTATCAATGATTTTTTCTAACTTATGCACATTATCTCAATGACATGAACGTTATTGGAAATACAAAAAAATATATAAATATTTAAAAAATTCTGTTAACAAATGTCGTTTTTGATTAAAGAAACTCATTCCAGGTTTTTCTCTCGAAACAATTTTAAAATATCGACTTAGTCAAAAAATATGCACACACTGATATTTATCGAAATATAATCAATAACACCCAGATCTAGAAATATATATGTATTGGTCTTCACGAGAATCGAACCAGAACCTAGTAGTTTAGGTGTGCACGCTAACCCCTCTACCATAAAGCCATCCATACGTTCATCAATAAATTATTCCACGAGAAAACGTCATTACTGCCGTATATAGACGAAGTGGTCACTATTTGTGACGCGTGCCGAACCGTAGCTTGATAGTACATAGATAAGCCATTCACATAACCAATTAAGAATAGTGACGTACATAAACAGGTATGTATTAGAATTACATACGAAGTACGTGACTGCAATAAGAATGCAACTCGCAAATAGCACTCTACGCATGGGTGCGTTTAAACAAAGATTCAATCTGCAAATTGTAATAAGCATTCTAAGTGCGAAAGAAAGTCAAATTTCCATCCCATGCATATGTATGGCTCTGTGTTAGACGGAGCCAGCGGACCGCAACAGTGCTGTTGCGATACTTATGCTGTATTCGGATGACGCTGCGGCTAGCTCACTGGAATATAACATGTATTTTATGCCTTTTCACCGAAAACAACAAGACCAAAAGAAAGATTTCTATTTTACTGCCCAGGCAATGTGAGCTACTTTTCTTTTTTATGGGATATAACGGCGAACAGACACACGGTTTCCTGATGGTAAGAGAAAACTGTTGCCTATAGACACCATAGATGTTATCGGTACTCCGCTGCCCTGTGATCGGGCTGTTAGACCTCATATGATAGTCTACCGGCTACCCTACCCTCCGGACCGCAACTCGACAATGTCATTATAGCAGTAGAAATAGGTAAGGCGGTGAATCCTTACCCGGCTACAGTTCTTGTTGGTGGTGACCCAGTTAACCTATGCTCGCTCTTACAAGCTATCTGGTAGAAAGGCAGTTGGTCTATTCTAGACAGGATCGGACCAACATGGGATAAAACTTCCGTTTTTTAGTTTTTACATGAATAAAGAAAACAATAAAGCCAAATGTTTTTTTACTGCCCGAGAAGTTATTGCTATTTTAGTGCTCAAAAAACTTTCCGCCCAACGAGCAGGTAATAGTTTGATGCTGTATCTAAATAAGTACAGCGCAATCAAAAACATTGAGTAAATAATAATTATTTTATAGGTAACTAACTAAATGCTGTTTCATTTCAATAAAAATTATGCACGATTTAATATTTACTTTTTATAGGTAGATATTTTATATGCCATGAAATACAACCAATTTTTAATAATTAAATCTAGTTTTTTTTATTGTTATATTTTTAAGGAACTTTTTAAAACAAGTGCTATAATAATTTCAAATAAACAATTCTTACAATTAAAATTTAAAAACAAAGTATTTGTTCGCCGTGTTATTTTGTAATGTAGTTACATTTGAAATATTAATATGAAATTTTTAAAACACATAGTACAGGTTTTTCCTACAATAAAAGTACAATGTTACTCTGTAGTGCGGCTATAAAGATGACACAAAAACGATAAGCGAACTCACTTTCACACTTGCACGTAATTGATCTTCGAATTAGGCGCTGGAAAATAACAGAGTACCTTTTCTTTTCTCCCACGTTACTAATTTACGGTTGGAACAAATTAAGCATTGACGGTTGTTAGATCACTATCTGTCTTAAAAACAACAAAAGGTCGTTAAGTTGGATGTTTTACAAGCAAAATGCCAATTTCAATTCCAAAATTTCATAAGATTATGTCTTGCTCCAGTTCCCTAGGTTAATAATGATTAATGATAGCTATAAACATTATATTTACTTCATAACAGCTAAGAAACAACGGTATTAATAACTACATACTATAAAACAAAGTCGCTTCTCCACGTCTCTCGATTTATCTAACCGATTTTAATGTAGTTTTTTTAAGAGATAGAGTGATTAATGAGGAAGGTTTGAATTATGTATATGATATGCATGTTAGTTTATATATCAAAGACAAAAGCGATTACTTTAGGGCTAGAAATTTGAAATTTCACACACATTTTACTTATATGACCTAGACATCCGCTAAGGATATATTTTTCAAAATATAATGCCTAATGGGGGTGAAATAAGGGATAATAGTTTGTATGAGCTAAATATATATAAAACGCAAAAGTGAATGATGTATCAACGTACAGGCCAAAGCCTTAGGATTAAAAACTAAATATTTTACATACGTATTCCTGTGATGACTTACGCATTTACGAAAGAATGACTTTCAAAATGTAACCCCCAAAAGGCTGAAATAAAGTTTACAAGTTTGTACGAACTAAATAACTATTAAGACTTAATAACTTTAATATACGAGCATAACCGCGGGCAACAAATATTAAAATGTATAAAATTTTAATTTCTATTAAGTAATGTGTTCCAATATAGACGGTTCGTATAATCTCATGGTAATTTTCACATTATGTAACATGTTCTTGTGCGTAACTTCCGTCGAATAACTTCATTTTAAACAAAAT
>DVZL01008640.1:0-10149 GCA_018236625.1 Lasaia peninsularis | reverse complement strand
AGAGTACGAAATGTCATTAATCCGAACGCCGTTTCAAGATTTCAATGAAATCGAGCGTCGAGAGTAAGGCCACAGATCATGTAATTCTTTCGCACACTCGCCGAAATGTATTCTGTAGAAAACAGACAAACGAGCGACCTTGCTCTGCTGTTTAGTGTTGGTCAGAGCGGGTCACCAATAAGTTTCTTAGCTCGTTTTTCCACCGATCTAAAGCAGCCAGCTGGTATTTTGCCGATGCATCCCAAAGGTGGCAGCAGTTCTCTATATAAGACTGAACGTGTGTTTTATGCAAGTGGAGCAGCTGTTCCGAAGATTTATCCCAGAAGCAACAGCAACACTACTACACAAAAGCTATATAAAATTGTTTACCGTCTATCCAGGCTGGACTATGAGGCACTATACTGCGAATCTGCAAATAGCCTTCCGTTTCCGGTATCCCTTCCGCTCCAATGAGAGTAAACCCCAAGCCCTTAAAAATAATTTAACCCATTAGGTAATTTTAATCCATATCTATACATTTAATAAAACTGTGGAAGAGTGAATCTGTACATCAAAGATATTTTGTAAAAGTAGGACCAGGCAACTAAAAAGGTCCAGCAGAATAGATTTAAATTTCTTTAAATTTTTGTCTGTCTGTATCTCCTTTCTATTCACGCAAAAACTAATAAACCGATCGTGACGAAATGTCCAGGTAGGTTATAGGCTACTTTTTGTTCCGTTCACTAAAGTGAGTAATGAGGAAGACGGAGAAACCCCAAATCTAAATTTGGCTATAATTCCAGAACACGCAATACGATTTTATTTATTGTTTCTTGTTAATGTGAACATACGTAGTTTACAAATTATGCCATAATTTTTTCCAAGTAATAAATTTTGTATTTCAGAAATTACAGCCATAACGACACATACTATAAATGACCTATTTACCATCACAATTTGGTAATAGTAATAATTTGAATAGTAAGAATCTTAAACTAGAAGATAAGTAGAACTGTTATAAAAAAAACTTCAGATCATGTAATTTTGTTAAAGATTTGATTTGAGACATGTTTTTTTATTGCCCAAGGAGTATATTATTCTGTTTGACTGCTCGATTGAGTTACAGAAAAGCTGTTGCCTACATTCGCAAGGATCGTGGATATAAAGTGCCAAGTGTCACGACTCTTTCATACTTGCCTGGCTTTCTCCACACCCATCACTCTCTTCATGAAAACATGTCGTTGTCTGAGACTCTTAACACCACCCTCAGATAATACACAAAATATTTGGTCGTATAATGCCAATCTAAGTCTCTCCGGGTACCTACAGCCATTCAACTTCTCATTTGTTTATTAATCACTACTGACCCGGCCATGAAGATTTTATGATGCAGATTATTTACATATAAATCTACCTTTCAATCACTCCATCAAAAACTGCATCGAAATCTGTTTGGTAGTTTCAAAGATCTAAGCTTACAAAGAGAGACAGGATGAGAAGCGACTTTATTTTATACCAACTATGTAGTAATTCCTTTTGCTTTACCTTTCAATTCAATATATATAACTGTAGAACCACCAACAACAAATACTGTCCATCAACCTATTAAAAGCGACAAATATAATGTTACCTGGGTGCCTTTCGTAAGTGATAGTGTAAATCTCTCTCCCCTCAGGTCTCCACTCGGCGGTTGTCCATTCACTTGATTGTTATTGCCATTTTCCGCCGCCATTTTTTCTGCTGAAAATAGAACTTTGATTGAAACAAATTTAAATAATGCCAAGTTTTTATCAAAACCGATTCCAGTAAAAAATAATAAATTGTACAAAGTGCGAGTCGGACTCGCGAATAAAAGGTACCGTATCGTATTTATAAAAATTTTACCGAACCTCCTAAAAGAAAGACCAACATTCAACTTCCAAGTTATCATAAATAGTATTTTGTCCAATGCACTATTGAAAAGAGCGACATATATTGTATATTAGTATCTATACTAAGTTTTTCCCAACAGTCAATAAATTTATCGACCGCTCCTCAACTGAATTTCCCAAAAAAATAATAGATTGTACAAAAATAGCGTTTGTTGTGATATTCCCCCTTAAATGTTTATATTATTCTATTTTTAGTATTAAGGTAAAAATGTAAAATAGGTACAATGAGACCTGTTTGTGACAGAGAAAGATCTGGCCGTCCACATAGTGTTCGTACAAAAAAGGTGGTTAAAGCAGTAAGGGAAAGAATTCGAAGAAATCCTGTCCGAAAGCAAAAGACTTTATCTCGGGAAATGAAGATTGTATTATCCACAACGAAGTTAAGAAGGGGGTCGAAAACGGCCTGATTTGCGACTTGGCGGGGGCACTGCCATGCCCCCAGATAGCACCTTGTCGCGTATTTTACTTCGTCGCGACTTAGGATTTGCACCCTATTATAAGCTATTTATAAGCCATTGTCTGCCCACAAACACAAATTCATAAGCCTGCTTGTTTTATTTTCAATACTACCTATAAAAAAGGCAAAAGTGTGAATTCTACTAACCTCTAAGCCTCCGAGCTTGCAACACGGGATTCTCATATTGTGTTCGTCGGTTAATATGGTCAACGTAATAGGAGCCATATCGTTCATCTGTTACACGCTCCCATCCATACGGTAACTCATCCTCTCCACATTCCCCAAGAGAATGTTTTCTGACTCTGGCCAATCTCGGATCTAACCAATGCGACGTGCCTGTGTTGTAGCTAAAAATAGAAAGGATTTTTTTCAATTGTCAAAACTTTTTTTAAACTATATTATTTTGTGCAGAGAAATCTTTGTACCCGTTTTTTAGATGCAGGCAGAAGAACACACAATTAATTAAAGTTTATATGGGGAAAATGTACAGAAAACTTTATATATAATTTGCTTTTAATATAAAAGTAATTAAACTGAGAAAAGATTGGTGTTATTCGTCAAGTGTCTTTCTGAACATCAACTACAAACATTATGATCATGGAAAATAATATCACATCGTAAATGATTGAAAAACTACTTGTCGAATATAATTAGGTATATAAGTAGAAAAAAGCCATGACATAATAGCCTATAAATGTAATACATAAAGAGAGAAGAAAATTCTTTATTTGGGAGAAATCCAAAGCCATAATAAAAGCCCAAGAAAGTGCAAACTATATACATCATAATAATAACCCATTTACATCTGCCCCCCAAATGTAACAAACAACAAAGGAGGGGCTATAATATTATTTTGTTTAGTGTAAGGTTTTTTTTTTTGAATAATTATTAATTTTATTCAGAAAGATGTATCTATTAAAAAGGAAAAAAAACAATTAAAAATATAAGTTTTATTTGAAGTAATATATTTCTGCAGAAAAACTATTGTAAATTATTTTATAGAAACTAAATTACTAAAGCAGTAGCAGGGACCTTTCACTTTAATAGAAATGTTAACACCTTTTTTATTAAAAAATTACCACTTATTTAAACTGTTTTTCTTGTAACAAGAAAACATTGCACACTGTTAATTATATATTCCACTAGACAATCACAAATTTCCAATTATAAAAAGCTGTGTAGATAGAACAGTGTGTGTGTCTGAGTTGTAACAAGACTTCTTCAAAACTATTTTTAACAAAATATTTACATTATATTGTTCATAATGCCCACACTGTAGCCTGTGTTATATCAATTCATTCTGTATAATACATGTATGTATACAATCAATTATATAAATTAATATTAATTTATACAAGTTATAAATGTGTAGTATCTAATTATATAAACAGTACGATACAACTTTACTTTTAAATGAATTATTACTCATACAATTTCCAAAAAAATACTGGTTGAGAACAAATTAATCTCTTTTTTAGGTCATTATATATAAACTAGACAACAGTTAACAGTAAACTTGAGGTAAGACAACTTAGTGTGTCATTAAACATATACAAATGTGCTATTTTGGGACAACATCTACAGTGACCAAGTTTGAATTATATATATTTGCTTTCTTTCTATATAATTAAATACAAAATGTGTATAACTTTGTGTTATATTCATTGATGTAATGGTCCTATATTAATTTTTTTTAATTCATTTACGTACACACTTCACAGACTGCATTTTTTTCACTTACTAATTCAAAATTATAACTAAATTATATTAAAAACTGCCACATGTGGAGGAATGAGTGGCGTTATAGAGGTTATTACTTCGTTTCTTTTTTAATTTATTTATTGACAACATTAACCACTTCTAATTAAACATAATGTCTTATTTGAAAATGCACATTTTCAATTGGATTATCTTCATTTCATAGGCTAAAAAAACAAATAACTCATTTATCTAAAATTCAGATTGTAGTTAAAGACAAACACATTACTTTATCTACTATAATTATAAGTATCTACCAGGATGAGCAACTTAAATGATGTAATAATATGATTGTTCATACATTGTATAATATATATCTACAAAAAATTACAATTATTATGAAATCAGGAATGTCTGACATTGATATTTTATTACTTAATTAACTATTACCTAATTTCACAACAAAAATGATAGTGTACTGAGTATTTTAAGTACATAATTATTGTCTCAATACCACCAGCTCTGAGATTTCTTTTTCTTAATTTAAAAATTACTCGTGAGATTTTTTTTTCTTAATTTAAAAATTACTCATGAAGTTTCTTTTGGAAGTATAGAATAGAAAACATAAATATGTCACACAGACCTTACTTGTTTATATAATTCTATAATTTACCACTGAATCGGAACCACCACTCACTGAGAAGATCCAGCAAAAGAAACTCAAACTTGTCTTTTTTCTTATTTTCTAAATACATACATTTTACATTCTACACTAAACTTTCCAACTTTTATTTCACTGAGCCTCTTCGAGCCAAAAATAATTTTTTCATGCCACCTTTAGGTAAGTTTCAACAAAAAAAATGAAACACCCATTTTTTATTAATAAAATTATTTATATTCACTGAGAATGTCACGTCTGTAGCATTGCGTTTGACAGCACATCTGTAGTATTGAGTTTTGACTTTTTTAATGTGCCAATGATATAGAATTTTCCTTGTGATTTTGCACTTTATAGTGTTTAAGTATAAAATAATGTTAAAGATGTATTTATTTAGCCATAAAGGCTCTAAAAACACTACAACAAACAAACTACAACACAAAACTACAACATCAAATATGAATGTGATTCAAATGTAATTCACTTACATTAGAATCACATGCATATTCCTTATTTACCATCACATTTATTCTTTTTTTAAAAGTCTTACATATTACAAACGACACCTCTCAAGACATTCATATGCCTCCCTAGGGGGACGTACCCCCCTGGTAGGGAATTCCTGTTCTACAACAATAAAATATATTGAAGAGGAGCAATTGTATAGATTTAGATTTTATAAAATTAGGTACAAGTAGATATTTTTTTAGAGTCGGGAAGCTTATGGTATAAAGGTATACTGGTATATTGGTAAAAGAAGGAATTACCTATTCTGTGGAGACAAGGCACATGTACAGCAAGATTGTTTTTATTTCTTGTATTTATCAAGTTTATATCATAATTTATCTTAAAATAACCTATATTTTCATAAACATATATATAAAATTTTCAAAAATATTATTGTGATGTTACCGTAAGAATATTAATTTCTTTGAATTTTTCCCTAAGGGAGACCCTTGCGCCTTAGAAGAAATGAGGAGGTATTAATAGTGCCCGCGGCAAACAAAATCTACACAATCACAGAAAGAACACAAAATTCAGTATGTTTAACTAAGTACCAAAACATGTGCTTATATGTTATAACACAAAGCATAAAATGTGCATTCAGGAGGTAGATAGGTGTAATTCCAAGGTTTCAGATTCAAGTATTTGTGACCTTTTTAACTAAACATTTAAATACAATTATTAATCTTTGTGTGAAATCAGTTTTTATTAGCATAGGATATTGGTTTTTTTTATATCATCATAGATTTGTACTATAAATATATTAATTATTCATTCAAAGTAGTTCACAGTTACCATGGCCTTGTCAAGTTGCTTCAATTCAATAAAAGTTTGGGAAAAACCATATTAGAATTTAACTTACCGGTTATTAAGGTTTAAAAAACACAATACTTACTCAATAAAATATCTCTCTCCGGAAGGTGTATATGCTTTTTCCCACATTGGTGGCAGTGGTCCCAAATTGTAGTCATCCTCATTTTCACTTTTATTATTGGAATCACCAGCTCTTCCACCAACATCTGAGCCTGGTCGATCTCTCTCCCTCAGTACCATAGTTATGGTGCCATCAGTTCCTGAACTATGAGTAGATATATTAGCAGACGAGAGTCTATCAGAATCAACTGAACTTTGAGCCATTTCCACAGTTTGTTAAATCGATCATGAAACACACGAAAACATCACAAACTATTCGCGTAACTCTTGTAATATTCACTTGCTTACCACCATGTTTGGTGTGTTACTCATAAAATTTTGCCAAATTCCTTGGAAACAAAACAAAAACAGCATGCTGGGATACTGGTGACATGGTATGAGTCATTTTTATCGTCTGGAGGTCTTGTTTTGGCGGTTGTAAATTATAATAAAACTTGAAATTTGTTGTTTTTTAATTTTTTTGCCAATTTGTAAAGATTTTTTTAGGTTTTAAAACTTTAAAAATCACTTGTGCACTAAATTTGATAAACTAATGTTTATTAGAATGTTGCGTTCATTGCCCGAGGTATCTGCACTGCAGGTGCATCGTAACGAAATAATGAAAACAACACGCACATTCTCTGTTCATTACTAACAATAACGGTAAATTTGATAGGTCTTATTAAAATTTTGTATTAAAATATGAGGTAATGCAATTAACACTTTCACTTTCTCACGTAAATAAATAAAATAACATTTTAAAAATATTGTAGAGCAACAGGTGGAGAAATAAAATCACAAGAAAATTGAAACCTAATGAATTAAAAATGTCAAATGTATTGTGCGAGCAGGACAGAATATCAATGAAATTTAGTGCTACAAGGTAATAATTTTAAATTACCTACCTTGCAGAAAGACGAAAAGTGAAACACTTAAGTATAAAAACAATTTTTTAAAACTGTTACTATCAACTTATAACGTACCTAGTTGTGTAGATATATGTATAAGATTGATCCGATTTTTTACTATGCTAAGGCGAAAAGCTTAAATCGTAATTACGTTGTAATTTTAAACTCACAATAGGTACCGTAGAAAATAAGATGGTGGAAACTATAAATACGGTAGACCGAGTTATAGCCAAAAATACCATAATTCTATGACAATTGTATAGCTGGTAACACTGTGATCTGTCACTTAATTATGGAGGGTATAGGCAAGGAGATGCAACTGTGTTATGAAAAAGTGTCCGTCAAAATACATGGGTGGCGCCACATTAGCATCAGGATAAAGAAGCGCCAAATATAAAATGGAGATGGCAGGTGTAATTAGTAGTTTTAATTCGATGCCCAATGATGTTATTCACGTACTTTTTCATTAAATTAAATAATAAAATATCAATCAACGTACTGTTCACAGTTTACGAAATAAAATATTTCTAGCTACACGTTTTTTCATAATAATTGTTTAAGGTTATATTTACTGCATTATTTTGTAATATGCAAGTACAGTGCCACCAACTTATCATAAGTTGGTGGCACTATAGTTGAAAGTTTCAATAATGGACTACTTTAGTCAACAATGATATTAAATTTTATAACTTGGCGTACTTCAATTCATTTACAATTGCTACGTTTACACCATATAGTTCCTACCCTACCCTCTGTCTACACTAGCGCCATTCTGGAAGGTTTTTGAACTGTTATTTATAACATACAGTTTAAATATAATTATTACTATACTCTTTGATACAGCTGGAGACTTTTTTCAGTTTTTGTACCATAATATGAGATGCTCCTCCTTAACTATACCCTCCATACACTTGATGTTGAGCATGAAGTATGGAGGGTATAGGTAATAATGAAGCTAAAATAAGTATCTGGAGATTACATTTAACATACTCTGTGATTACACTCCTGCCCACAATCCCTACTAATATTATAAATGTCTTACGCTTTCACGCCTAAACCACTGAACCGATTTTGATGAAATATAGTACAAAGACACAGTTGACCTTGAGGAAGGACATAGACTACTTTTTAACCGACTACATTAAAAGAGGGTATGTTTTTACGCAATAAGTATTATAAGTCGGAAAAATGTTGCCCTTTAAAAGTTGTCCGTGTTATTAAAATAATTCACGCGGGTGAAGCCGCGGGCAGAAAGCTGTAGGTATTTTATATTAACATATAAATGTCATTCTCTAAGGGTCGGCAATTTTATTCTCACAGGCCGGTTTTTTTGACTTATCAACTTCACAATAAATGGCAGAAAGAGAGATGGAAGATTTACTAAGAGTTAGCAATCATTGCTTTAAGGTACTGACACACGTGTTAAAAAAAAGTCATACCTACTTATTAGCATGCTTAAAACGAGCGCATACTAATTACTAATTAGCGTAACATACTCATTACTAGTAATGTTGTGTCACACATGCTACTATTGAGCACTTGCTCGTTAAAAGCATGCTTTCGTGCTAGTATTGAGCACGTGTGTCAGTACCTTTACAAAATCAGATAGGTACAGTTGTAATAGATGCTCAGAAAAAGTATTTTACAAGCAATTCGTGATGACATAAATCTAAACAAATCCCATGAACTTAAAAATTTATACCATAGATAGAGTATTTTACCATAGATTTAGGTACATACCTACAAAATCTTTGCTACTAACAAAATAGTAGAATGGTTCACTACTACCTACTACAATTTACTTATAAATGAAAAAAAAGAAAATATATAAAATTATCAATGTTGAACAAATAAACACAAATGTACCTATTAATAAAAAACACTAAATTAAAACTACCTACACACTTGACTGTAAATTACAATGTTCCCCATTGTAATTTACAGTTTACACATATTATCTAAATTAGCTGACAGGCTTGCTTCCGCAGCTTAAGCCATAAAAAGGGTTCGCCAGGTAACAAATATTGAGACCGCCAAATTAGTCTAAGCTTACCTACGCAAAAGGCTTACCATCCCAGCCTCAGGTTGGCAACGCACCATTTCCATCTTTGGTGTCTATAAGCGACGTGTATTTCTTACCATCAGGAAATCCGTCAGCTTGTTTGCCTTCCAATATCATAAAAAAAATGCTCGCGGACCGCATTCGTAATAGTAAGATCAGAGAAAGAGTGGGATTAAAAGAAAGTGTTGGTGTAGAAATGAGAAAGAGTATGCTCCGATCTCATGTGGCAAGAATAAAAGATGAAAGATTGACAAAACATATAAAATACGAATGTGGATGGTTGTATTTATCCGAGGAGACTTAAGTCCAGTTAGTAAGACTATCGGGCACAAATTCGATTTTAGATAATGTTATGCGTTTCACATAAACTGAAAAAACTCATAAGAACTAGTTGCCCTGCCCGGGAAACGAACCCGCTCGACTACAGAGGCGATAACGTAAGTTATTATAAACTACTTATCTATTACTATAACTTAAAAAAAAAATCAGTAAAAGCATTAAATAAAAATATCCCAAAGTTGTGTCCATACTGTATACAAATACGAGAAAGATACGAATAGCGTATCATATTTTGTTTTAAACAACCGTTGATGGTCGGTTACTTCAACTCGTACTTTAACGTTAGAAACATTTGATATAGGTACCTTTACAAATACTTAAAAAAAGCTTTTATTTAAACGATCTATAAAGACGAAAATAAAATTTTCCTTTTAAATTTTAACTATAATCAACTTACAATCTCATTATACACAACTTCATGACCATTAAAGCTGGTCGCGATGATCAATATTTAATTAAATTGAAATTTTATTAATTTAAACTTAGCAGTTTTTATGTAATGCAAGTATATTTACACAAGAAAATCAGGCGCCAATTGGATATCGCACAGGCAATGTATCAAAGAGATTTTGTAAAAAATAGGTTAACACAACTTATCGATATACTTTATAAAAGATAATAAATAAAAAATAAAAATAAAAAAGCCTTTTATTTCCTATAATAATTACAAATAAATAATTTAGCTAAACTTGTAAAATACT
>DVZL01008639.1:0-10149 GCA_018236625.1 Lasaia peninsularis | reverse complement strand
GACAAAAATTCTAAAAAATGTTGTTTTGGTAAAGTAAGCTAATTAATATATATATATATATATATAGTAATAAAAGCCTCCCTTTTATGGGATAAGACAACGAACAAGCGCGTGGTTCTCCTGACGGTAAGAGACAACTGTAGACACCATCGACGGTGAAGGTCGGTATGCTAAGGTAATGTACATTGTATCTACGGCTACAGGATTGGTGGGATTGGCCATTCACGCAAAGCTCTTGACCACCGAGGCGTTATAGAATATATTCATTTTAACAAGCATTATAGAGGAAGGAATCAATATGTATAATAAATACATAAAATTAACGGGATTGTTACAACACATGTCAAAATTTTGTTATCCATCCTGTTAAATACTGTAAGTAATATTTGATATGCATGCGGTCAGAATTGTATTTTGTGTTTAAAAGGGTGAATAAACTATTGTCCGTATTTTGATTTGAAATCAATTGAAAATTAAATTAAAATTAGGTACATAGAAGTTCCCCAAATATTTATGCTTGCGTTCAGAAATAATGAAAAACGATTAATATTTAGGCATGTAATTAAAGTTTCTATTTCCGAAAACAGTTTCTAGGATAGATTCTGCAGGTCAACGAAAGCCTAATGTATTTTTATGTTGCCTGTGATTTTTCCAAGATAAATAATTACAAAGGTTAAAAAGTGTAGTATCCAAAGACTATGATCTAAACTATTCTCTATGGGTCAAAAGTTTTTCATCATGATAAATTACTTTTATATAATATTTATCTTTATTAATATTTATTTTGTATCATTGTACTATGTTCATCAAAGCCTAAGTTAGTTCAGCTAAAAGGTAACACGACATTCATAGACTGTTAGGCGGTACAAAGTTCGCCGGGTCAGCTAGTAGCAAATATTTGATATGAAAAACTAAAAATGCAGCCGAAACAAGGCCGATGCAAGCCATAGTTGTGTTCCAGTTTAAGATTAGTTCGAGCACTATTCTGCCACAGCCCACAAGTACTGGTTCTATGTCAAACTTTTTTAAAATATGTCAAATTGTTTAAAGGTATTTCTATAAGGAAACTATGACTATGAAATTAATACTACGTTACTTTTTTTATGAAATAAGAAACCGAAAAAGCACACAACTCTCCTAATGGTAAGAGACAACTGGGGCCTATAGACAACATAGTCATTGTAGGTGCGTCGCTGTCCTGTGGACGAGTTGTTAATAATAATAATAGATAATTTATTTACTCATCATAATGTTACAAGATGACACTAATATAAAATGTTACAAGTAAGTTAATGTTTAACATATAATTTTTTGTTTTTACTCGAACTGGCCTAGCATTGTGAGAGTCTGGTGCCTGTAGTAGGTGTATAGTCCTCACTCCTCAATATGTAAGAGCTTCACGTAGCCAACTACGATTCCTCGTAAATGTTTGCGAGCTAGGTTATTTTACTGATGTACGAGGTTCGTCGTATCAGCACCCGCGGGGACAGAACCCCCGTCGCATATATTATAAAGACCATTCAAAAATAATACCCGCGGACGGCATCTGTTTGATATGGTTTTGTACGTTTTAGCGTACTCCATCATCGGCAGTTGGCAAAATTTTACCTTTTGTAAACTTCATTCCATTGGCGCTAGCACGAAAATGTTTGTTTTCTCTATTAAGGTATCTCTACCTTTTTTTGTTTGTTATTGGAATATCTAATTGATATTGTAGAGTACATAAGAATAACTAAAAGATAGAGGTGTTTGTTAATATTATTTTTATTTTTTCGCCTCTGTGATAAACCGTAGCGGTCGGTGTCTTCAATGTACAACGTCTTAGGTTCAATTTGTAGATAGGACAACAGTTTTTCATTTTATCTGAAAAACATGCTTGCAGCTGACTTGCCATCTGATGTGATATGATATGATGATGTGACATCATGGGACCCAATATCGGCGGCTAATCGTGAGTACATATTTACCTCTGCCTTAAACTTCAAGGATAAAAGGTAAAGATACATTTAAATTCATTTTTAAAAGTAAGACGTAAAATAATATATAATATTTTGTGTAAACTACGTAATTTATTACAATGATGAAATAATAATTTAATATATTTATTATTTGTATATGTATGGATTGGTACATCTACTTTAGCTTACATTTTCTGTTGTTATAATATATAGCTTACTCGTAGAATATGTTTGACCTTCAAATAGTTTTTATTA
The DNA here is from genome assembly GCA_018236625.1 of Lasaia peninsularis. Classification (NCBI taxonomy): domain Eukaryota; kingdom Metazoa; phylum Arthropoda; class Insecta; order Lepidoptera; family Riodinidae; genus Lasaia; species Lasaia peninsularis. The sequence continues at coordinate 7,936 of DVZL01008639.1, read as the reverse complement.
AATCTCTGATTACGTGTTCTTTAAATATTGTAAAAATGTAGACGGTTTATATCAATTTTGCAATGATGTTTAATTAATTTAACTTTTCAACTAGGCAGTTTATAACTAAGGCCAAAGTGACGACACAGCCTGTAGGAATTTAGTTTCAAGCTTCAAACTTGTTTGAAAAGTTAAACATCGGATGGGGACGAAGATAATTAACTCTAAGATTCTAGGCGTAAAATAAAGCTTCAAATAAACTTCATGAAATCTCATAAGATGGCTAATTTTATTAATACTCTGAGTTTGTTAAGAATAGTATTAATGGTCCTTGAAATCAGAAGTAGGATTAAGGTCCTTAGGCTTAGGGAAACCAAACTTTGTGAGATTAGGTCGAGAATTTAGGAGCGACATTGACAATTAATAATTCAAGACTAAACTTTTTCACTCTATATATACAATTTATTCTTATAAAGTATTTTTACACAAGACAATATATTTGTCTATTGTGAATATTTAAATACTTAGCATTTGTTCTTTTTGGTTATTTAAAAAGTATGTAAATAATAAGTTTTAGACGATTTTTATTTTTTTGATGATTTAGATTTAAAATAAGAAATCCCCGAAGATGCTGTAAAAGTGAACCAAGATTGTTATTTAGTAGCGAGTTAGACAACAGAAAGGCTGGCTCCATTTTTATGGTTTTTATTTGTTTAGATTTGACTTGTCTTGGATAATAACATAAACGTATCCACGGCACAAGCCTCACCTGGTGTCCACACTAAGCATCAGTCTACAGGCAAAATAAATAATAATAATGTACATTATTAAATGATAATAAACTATTATTATTCTTAACATTTCAAAAAAATATATAAGAAACTGGCGGTACAATGTTTACCGGGACAGACAGTCTATATAAATTAATAAAATTGGGAGTGTCTGTGTGTAATATTAAAATAACCACTTTTTAATTAATACATATGTATGTTTACTAGGTATTATAAGTTACATATAACAAAATATTATTTTTTAGAATTTTGTTTGTCTGTATATTTGTTCTGCCGCCTGCTAATATCTGAAACGGCTAGACCAATTTTGACGGGACTTTTACTAACAGAAAGCGGATGTAATAAGGAGTAACTTAAGCTACGTTCATTTTAGATATGTATACAATAAAATGATCAAATAAAAACGGGGGCGAAGTTGCGGACACAGCTAGTTTATAATAAAAATGGAGTTTTACTAAGTGTCGAGGATGGAAAGTGTAAATTATACTATAACATTAAATCTGTTTACGGCAAATAGACGAAGTTTTATTGTACCTAATGCTTGCTGCACCTGTTTCTGGCTTGGCATTCATTTATCTACGAATGAAACCGATTCATTGTAGCTCATCCATTGCGCTTGGAGAATTCTATTTCTATATTCCTAACGTATAGTCGCCTCTACGGTATTGGTCTTGCGTTTTTGACGTTTTTGACGCATGACTACGAACTTGCCATCGCTCACATGACGGGTCCTGATACCGTCGGCTAATCGTTTGTGCAGGAGCATGTAACTCTGTAACGCCTTCAGGACGTAACGATAATTTTATTATTTTTATTTCTAACTTTATTTCGTATTACATTAAATTGTTATAATAACTATTAACTTGATTATTAATTAAAAAATTAATAATAAAATAATGATAATAATATATGCAATTTGATTCAGACTAAGTGATGTTGTACTAGTGCACCCGGCGTGTACACTACCTGAAATATATTGATCTTCATCATTGATAGTCATCTACCAATATATTCTCCAATATTATATTTTTTATATTTATTTAAAGATATATATTTACATGGTCGGGAAGTGTAATGTAAAAACGTATGCTTTGGCCCGTGAAGGAATGACTTACTCTTACTATCTATTTATCAATTAACCTAATCTTTTATCTGGTATAGTGGTTCACCGATATGGTGATGTTTTGCTGGAGAGAAAATGGCAACCAATTTAATTATTATGATTTAACACAGTGTGTCCGTCGTCCGTATGTTTCTCTGGGCACTAGAGTGTGTTAAGTGTCCTATGTCGGAATTATATATATATATATATATATATATATATGAAAAAAATATATTTAAATATTTTGTATACGACAACAGTTAGTTATGTTTTTAGTTTTACAACGTAAATTGTCATGTATAATGAATAAATATGAGCGATAAATTGAAAATGCCATGTTTAATATGATAATGAATAGATGTTATTGGTGCGGTACGGTAATGTATTAAAGCTAAACTGTAGGCACACAATCATCTACGGAAGTATGTGACAGGCAATAACCATAAACCACATGAACGGAACTGTTTATTACTCTAAATGGTTTTCTTTGAAATTTAGCCATCCAAAAGCTAAAAAGGTTTGTCTGCTAAACTATGTCTTTGTTGATATATAACAAAGATCATAACACTTCTTCTAGGCTTATCCCGTACCTGTATCAGATGGTGTCAAGGTCGATTACGTAATCTAGGGAATCTGACCTCTGAAACCTAGAAAGGAAACCACGCTGATTAGATCGAATCCGAATATATGGAGCTGGGTTTCTTTGCTATCTTTTTCGTCACTGTAAGGGCATATTTGATAAGTAGGTCCGGGGTGCTAGCCGCTACACCACTGAGACGAACGCTAGATATTTGTACGCGTCGTTACTCAGAAAAGCTTTGGGCGATAAAAGAAAATACAAGTATTGCTTCGTTACCTGTCAAATTATTAATAGTACCTATACTTATTATATAGACGGGGCGTGAAAAATAAAGTAAAATAATGTAATATAAAGAATAAGTCACACACCAGACGCCAAAGAGGATAACGAGCCAGCCGTGCTGCCGCCGCCTTCATAAGCGTAGTTCCTCAAGTCGTCAAAAGGCGGTGCGTTTGGGTCGCTATCAGCTCGCCGCTTGTGTTCCTCTATAAACATCCCGACATTGGTCTCCCCGGGCAACGGCACGCCCACAGGGGGCGCTACCCCCATAGGGCCCACACCCAGGCCCACTCCCATCAGCGGATCTAGGGACAGAAAAAAAACATTTGCTAAGTTTTAATTAAAGACAGACGTGATTTTGGACGACGTTGGAAAAAAAGATTAAAATTTTATTTCCTTATTCGGGTTCGTTTTGTTTCAGCCTTGACATCACAACAAGAAAACTTGTATTGTTGATATATTAAAGCATAATAACACTCATATAACATGGTAAACAATGTTATTACAGCATTTTGTTTTAAGTGATTACTTTTATACAGAGGAAATTGCGTATTAGGTTTTATCTGTGGTACCTTTGTCTATGGATGTTTCGGCTTCGAAGGTAAATTCCTTTGTAGCAAAATTAAAATTCCAAGGAATATAATATAAAGGCCAAAAGTAGGTTATTATCCGAGTAAACTATGTGAAGTTTAAATAATGATGGTCCATAAATCACAACGTAAGATCACTTGGGGAGCTTCTGTTCGCCGAGCACATAGTATTTTAATTACGGGCTCGGTAATACAATATACTATGAGGAGGGTCCTGCACACTGCAGTCGATTAAGGTAAGGGAAGATGGATCTTACAATTATTATCCTTCTTATATACCTACTAATAGAAACTTAGAATTATGTCTTTAGCTATTAAACTGTATCACTGTTCATTTAGTTTTAACTACAATTTGTTATCTGTGCGAAAACAGTGATGTTATCAACCGACCGACGTTCCCGACCAATTAAATAACAGACAATTTAAAAAACTGGGATTTGATTGGCTGATGTCATTTCTTTCGCAACGTAAACAAACAATAATCCATTATCGCCAATAAAAAACTAAAAGTATGGAATTTTTGGTGTTTCAATAAAAAATAACAAACTTTTATTTCATATTGAATATAAGCTGTGCTCTGTAGTTTAGCCGAAGTAGGACCACAGTTTCATTATCTATTAGAGGCCTGCCCCACTTCGCTCGGGTGGATATATTTGCATCTAATTCAGTGACAATTCCTTACATTTTAAATCTGTAAAATTTTCGAATTTATTCAGTCGAATCTCATGATTTATAGGCCATAATGATCTAGTAAAATATCTCTAGATCTAGTCATAAAGTGTTGGAATGATTTACCACCCCCAATACGTAATTCACTATCGAAAAATAAATTAAACAGCAAAAGTACTAGAAAATATACTTCAAAAACAATAGTAATGGGTTAGGGTTACATGACGCATCGCTGCTTTGGAAGAATACCGTCGTAACTCAAGTTGAGTGAATTTTGCAATAGAGCACTTTAAAGTTTTTTCGAATATTAAATGCTGTGTTTTTTATTTACGACACAAAAAATGTTAATGAAATTTAATTTAAAACACGATAAATATGTTGCAGTTTATGTTTATTAAATGTTTTTAAGGAAATAATACTAATTGGAAGGAAATAATGATGTCATGGTCCAGGCATGTATATGTAAGTGTAGGTAGGTATACGGTGTCTTCAGGCCACAGTTATCCCACATAATCAGGTGTACCGTGAGGTTGTTTTCGCTATCTTATCCCATATTAAAACGTTTATTTAATGCTGGTTTCCACCCGCGGCTTCGCCCGCGTGATTTGACTTATCTCGTACGGATTAGCCAGCGTTGCAGCAATGTAAGCGCAAAAAATGCGCTCATTTTCGACATCACATCAGAAATCTTAAAAATTATCTGCCTACTGTATTATGCATGTATCATACATAAAAATCTTTCTCTTGAATTACTCTATCTATAAAAAATCACATCCATATCCGTTGCGTAGTTTTAAAGATTTAAGCAAACATAGGGACAGGAGAAAGCGAGTTTGTTTTATAATATGTAATGATAGTATCTTCAAATGATATCTCCAATATGTTCTGTCATTTAATTGATTTGAGTTTAGTCAATAAGTATAATTTGTACAGATTTATTTATTTATTTTAATTAAACTTAACAAAATTATGCTTAGAGTCGTATAAAGCAGCCACATTTTCGTAGGTTTTATTGTTTCAAGTTTATAACTAAACTCGGGAGAGCTGTGTCAGTCAGAACGAACGACGGACATGAGGCATTTACAAGGGTTTACCGCCTGTACCACTTTTGCTTTTAGACTAGAAACCCTGTCTTACTCAAAGGACAGATTTTAGAACTGAAATATAACGAATAGGATAATAATATTCTCGAAATTATAGTTCATGTTAAAACATCTCAGTTTAGGTAACATTGTAATATGAATTAAACTGAATTCATAATAAACAATCCATACCTACTTAATATTATAAATACGAATGTAACTCTGTCTGTCTGTCTGTGTGTTACGCTTTTACGACTAAATCACTAAACCGATTTTGATGAAAATTAATACAGAGGTAGAGTTGACCTTGAGGAAGGATATATATAGTCTACTTTTTAACCAACTACATTAAAAAGAAGCTATGTTTTTTTTCCCGTGTTGGTCCGGGTTCCGTTGTAGAATAAGCCAACTGCTTTCCACACAGGCAGCTCGTAAGAGGCGAGCATAGGGTCTATTGTCACCAAAACCGTGACATTGACTAGGTGGCAGAGTCTTGCAACGACTCGCCCGGATTGGTACCACCACCTTACCTATTCCTACCACAATAGCGGCAGTACTCGCCACTGTCGTGTTCTGGTTTGGAGGGTGAGGTGGGTAAGCTCACTCACGCAAGAGGCTTACCATCCCGGCCTCAGGTTGGCAACGTACCATTTCCACCTTTGGTGTCTATAGGCGACGTGTATTACATACCATCAGGAAATCCGTCTGCTTGTTTGCTTTCGATTATCATAAAAAAAACAATAAGTAAAATAAGTAATTTAAGTCGGAAAAGGACTGTTCTTTGAAAGTTGTCCGTGAAAGCTAGTAACATAATTATAATATTCAATGAAAAATCGCTTCTATGTCCAAGTGGAGTCGGTGTCCGACTTCGAGCGACGGGGTTCCTGGTTCGATTCTCGGTTAGAGCAACTTGTTCTTTTTGGTTGATGTGGCGACGGATTTGCCAGCTGACATATCAGGAGACCTAATATTGTCGGCTATCCGTTTGTGCATACCTCTTTACCTCTGCCTATCTTTTCAGGGATATAGGCGTGACAATATTTATTTTAATGAAGAAAAAAAGAGAGAGAGAGGGAAAACCTCCACGCCCATTATCCCCGAAGGGTTAGGCAGAGGTGTGCTAATATATCCACTACACAAAAGCTCAGTAGTATACTAGAACACCCACGATTAGCCAAGGTATTACGGCCCATGATGTGATAGGTGGCAAACCTATCGCCACTTCGGGCATATTCCAATCCCGGGCAATGTCAGAATATTGAATGTCCTGGGAAAAAACAACATCTAATACCTTTAAACGAGCAATTCTTTAATCAGCGATTTTGAAAACGGCTCAAACAATTTTCTTGAAATTTTGTATGTTTCTCTTATTAATCGTGTTTTCATAGAATAAAAACCTTTATTATTACATACAAAGCTAAATTTCGCGAAGTTTTGTCAAATTAGTACAGCTCAGTTGGGAAATCGGACGCCTCAATACGCAGAATCCCGGGTTCGAAACCCAGTCCGGCCGATTCTTATTTCTTATTCTTTTTTTTTTGAGTTCCTTCTTTTTGTGAGAAAACTATTCCTGGAGGCCACAGAAACAATAAAAACAAAGTAAACTATGTCACATACAATTTTATTTAAGAAAAAATGTGATGTACTAACCAAACAGCGAGCAAAGCATCCAGGTACTGTCTGTAAAATATATTATACGTAAGAAGTTGTGTTTGTAAGTATTTTCTTTTGTATTTCTATTAACAAATATGATAAGTCTGTCGCCATTTTCTAAATCTTGTAGTTACCCCAGGAATGTTTATGACTGGACGTATAATAAATAATAGCATTTTCTTTTATGGCTATTGACTTATACGCCACATAATGCAGGCCATGTATGTACCAGCAAAGTAATGTAATAGTGTATATAAAGGACAATAATAGATTTGAGTGTATTACAAGCGGTATATGTATATTGTATTGTATATTTAACACCAGAAAAACCTATATCTCCCCATTCTTACAACAAATTTTATACAAAATAGTTGTTATTGTAATAGCTTAAGTTAAAACAATAATTCTAACAGGTACTTTTAAACGAATAATTCTTGTACACCTATTTACGACTTTTTTAAAGTTTTATATATGATATGTGATCTAAATAGGTCTAAGTCTTATGAAATTGCGAAAATCACGACATCTATCGTATAACTCTGTCAATAGCACTTGGTATCAAATAGTACCGATTACAAATTCGTGTACTTACTATCAGATGGCAATTTTTCAAGTACGCGAACACTTACCCGACAGACAAAAAAGAAGTACGGTCGCCCAGGTACTTATATTCATTTATTATTTATAGCATATATTATGTGATTCAAAATAAGAACTTATGTAAACATAGACGTAATATTTCCTTCGTGTTGGGCCGTGTCCCCCGGCTCGAATACACGACCTGCTTGTTCATCAGATAGCTCATGAGAGGCGAGCATAGGTTAACTGGGTCTTTACCTACATGACCGCTGACGGTAGAGTGCTATGTAGCAGCTTGACCGGGTAGGGATCCACCGCCGTACCTATTCCTGCCGCCAGAATGATATTGTACTGAGGGTAAGGTAGCCGGTAGACTCGCACATCAGGCCTGACCACGGTTGTCCCTTACCATCAGAAAAGTCGTGTGTTTGTTTGCTGTTTTATCCTATAAAAAAGCAATGTGATATATTACATTTGGAGTCCACGGACACCTTGTATTTCTTACAATCTAGTACTGAATGTGGGGGAAGCACGGCAAGTATACTGTGTGTTAAAATATTTTAATCGCCTCTGTGGTGTAACGGTACAGGTGTCGCCTGTTAAGACCGTTAGCCACGTGGGGTCCCGGGTTC
>DVZL01008638.1:0-10151 GCA_018236625.1 Lasaia peninsularis | reverse complement strand
GAATTGTCAAACTCAAAAAACCCAGTACAAATTTTTGACTGACATTTCTAATCGCGCGAAACGACGCGATCGCGTCGTGACGATAGTGCACGTTCTAGCCCCCCTGGTGTCCTAGACAAATCCCCTATAAAAGGTAGCCAACCTCAATATCAACTGATATAATATGGGATGAGGCTAGTAGTTTGAACGAAGAAGACCAATCATTGATTTTTTTTATTTGCGTGTGTGCGTGCGTGTGAGCGTGCGTACATTATTCTAAAGCAATTCTTAGATATTAAAAAAATACGTTAAATGGATACTTTATCGTATTTATATATAACTAAATTACAGGTGTACCAACCCTGCATTCTCCAAACAAAGAAACGTTACGTCGGTTTTATGTATGAGAGCGCTGAACAAGAGAAGCCTGTGTTCGAGGCGAAGGGCATCGAGACCGTCCGCAGAGATGGATGCCCGGCTGGTGTCAAGGTTTGGTTAACACTGAACCTGTTTGACTATACTAAACATAAAGATAGGAAAAAGTAAAAAGTCACACGAGCACTGATAATTAATAAGCACTTACTTATTACTTTTTAAGAATGTTATATTTGAATTGAATGTTTTTTTTTAATTTTGACGTTCTAAAATGATTATTAAAAATAAAAAGAAAACATTTTTGTTAATGTCTGGACCAGTTTTGACGGGTCTTTCACTGGCAGGTAGCTGATGTAATAGACAGTAACATAGGCTAATTAAATTCAAAGACGAATGCAATCGCGGACACAGCTAGTTTATTTATATTATTTACAATTAATATTATTTTGTGTTTTAAAATGGTCTACGTTTTTTTATATTTTATTTTATTCGTTATATTTATACATATACTTATGTTAACAGCTGCTGCAAAGTGCTCTGTACGAGTTGTTCTCGTCAGGCGATGTGTCCCGGGTGAAGACGCTCGTGTGTGACGCCCTCTCGCGGCTCGACACCGCGTCCCCGCTGGAGCTGATGTTCACGCGCGAGTACCACGGGCCCGCCGGGTACCGCCCGGGGGCCGCCGCGCCGCCCCGGGAGATCGCCAGGTACAGCCCCGGGACAATACACAACCGGACACGACGTGCATTCTGACCGTATCGTAATATAAAACGTGAACACTAGCGAAACATTATACCACATATTTTATAGGCATTTTTCAACTTGCAATATATGTCAACTCAAATCCAATATGGCGACATACCCAAGATGGCGGTAGCTAATCCGTTTTTAGTGTACTCTTACAATATGGGTATGACTAAGTGAAATGATATAGCGAGAAATAAAATTAAAATAACGTTTTAAAGGCGCTAAAAAGAATAAAATAAACATTTCCTCTAAAATGTTTACTTTCAAATTACAATGTCATTAAAAGTTTATCCGAAACCGGTTTGCCTGCTCTTTTGATCATAACAAATTCGTATTTTTTATGACACAAAATATACGATTATTGTATTATCTGTCTACTCGGTTTTCTGATAATGCTGAACAGTATTGTGTGGTAATTGATAAAATCATGCTTAACTTTGTGAAAATACAAATTTAAACTTAAAAAATTTATTATTTTGCAAATTCCCGCTAAGAGTATAGTGTGATTCGATCGGGCAACAATAAACTGTCTACGTACGTTTCGCATCGCAACTGAACTATCTTCAGAACTAGACTTACTTCGTCGTCGTCGTCGTTCGGTACGCTCTATGTATACAGTTCGGGTTCGTTCGGGTGTGCGCCGACGACGTCTATGACGCAAGACCATGCAACAAAGTGTTTTGTTTGATAAAGTCGCACTATACTACAGTTTTTGGCGGAAATTTTGCTAATTGATGATTTTATTTTCGTTTAAGTATTGTATGAGGAACTGGTTGCGTTCCCCAGCCGCCTGGTGGAGCGCGACGCGCGTGCGGCCCCGCGCGCCGGGGCGCGGGTGGCGTGGGCCGTGGCGGCGGGCGCGCCCGGCGCCGCGCTGCTGCGGCTGGCGCGGGCGCCCGCCGAGCTGCTGCGCGGGGGGTTCGTCCCGCACACGCAGTACTACGCGGCGCGCGTGCTGCTGCCGCCGCTGCACCGCTGCCTCTCGCTGCTGGGGCTCGACGTTTACAAGTGGTGAGCGCTGATTGTGGCTTTGTTTCTTCTACTCTGTACAAATTTTAATCTTTTTTTCTATCGTCACGCCTATATTCTCGAAGGGTTAGGTACAGATATTAGATCCCGTGATGTGACAGATGACGAGTCTGTAGCCATTTCGGGCACGAATCCAATCTGAGACAATTTTATATTTTTCAGATTGGCCATACACGAAAATCAAACCCCTCGAATGTCACTAACATTTTAGTGCACAAGCGCAATATTATAGAAAAAAAATACATACGGACGAAACAGTCTCTAACAACAGATATATCGCAGCTAACCATAGCGAGAAATACAAATGCAAAGATAATGACTAACAACATACAAATGGAAAGTGCAGAGCTTAATTGCGAGTACTATAAAACTTTTCTACTGAATTTACTTAGAATAATATTAACAATAAAATAAAATAAAAACTACAAGCTAAGTTTTAAATATTTGTATATTTTTTGCGTTTAGCATAATATTATTAGACGAGATAAACGTCTGTTTCTTCTTCGTTTCGATTTCATATCATTATTATTCTCCATGAATTACTATACTGATAGATTTTGTTCTTCGAAAACCGTCTTGTGACAAGGACATTTTTTTTTATAAGTAGAGAGACTTGCTTCCAGAAAATAGCGTACTCATTCGTAAATGGTCGGCAACGCCTCTGATATTTCCGGTGTTGCGGATGTTCGTAAGCGACGGTGATATCATCAGCTTTCCCGTTTGTCTTTTGTTCTATAAAAAATATATATTTTAATCGAAGTCCTAGGTGGCCATGATAAATTATCGTGGATGGGATAATTTTTTACCATCTAAGACGTCGATTAATATGTAGGTGGAGAGAAGTGGGTTGTAATCGGGAAGCTCAGTTGGAGCGTGTGACGGGCGGCGGCGGGATCGCGCGGTACCTGCGGCGCGGGCGCTGCGCGGCGTGCGGGACGCGCGGCGCCGGCGCGCTGTGCGCCGCGTGCTCCGCCCCCCACCGCGCGAGACACACCGCCGCCACGCTCGCCGCACGACTGGCGCGCGCACACACGCACATACACTCCTGCAACCAGGTACTGGAAAAACCAAGTAACCGTAGAGATCGAGCCGTGTCTTATATCATTATATATCTGATTATTGGTATTTGCGCAACCATTATTGATTAACTTAAGAGACGCGCGTTTAGTTGATAACGGTTGTAATTGAAAATTCTCATTAGCAATAAGTATTACGTCATGAACCGCGACAGCTAGATGGTTGAAATGTTCATAGTATAGAAAAATATAGAATAAGGTGAATATTTATAGGGCCTCCTATACAACTGACGACCCTACCAACAGATGTCGCTATCCATATTTAAATCGCGGTAAAGGCGATGAGTAGTCGCTCGATATATTCTCAGAATAGCTAGTTACTTAATATTCACTTCAAGATGACCAATTACAATAAAGTTGAATGTGTAAAACGTACTGTTTTATACTATTTATAGAAACATCATTACGGAACCTTTAGCCGTGAGTCCGACTCGTGCTTGGCCGGTATATTTGTGAATGGGTAATCTTTCGATTTGCTTTACAGGTGTGCGCTTCTTGTTGTGGTCACCAGCAGTACCTGCAGTGTCAGAATACAGAGTGTCCGGTCCTGTGGCGGAGTATCGCTGCTCGACAAAAGTTACAACAAATGCAAGATGTAGTCACCAATTTACCAAGTTATTATAATGAAGAAGATTTTAGTTTTTAAGGTTTAGAAAAAAGAAAAATTAAGATTACAGGTTATGCCAAATGAGCGACTTGTGATAAAAAATACTACGTAATCATTAAGTATTCCCCGTACTCAAGCAGCACGAAATTAGTTCAAAAAATTACGCTCGTTTGACTCCCTAATAAATAGTTTATTACAATAAAATATATTTTATATAAAAAAAGTTTTTTATTGCATCAATGTTATCCTTTTTGTTTTTTTTTTTTTTTTTGCCACTTTTGTGTCAACCGTCAGTGTTACCAATAATTACTCGGAAACTAAGGACCAGCCCCCTTAGAACGTACACCATCGCCTCGACGCGATCGCGTCGTGACGATAATGCACGTTCTCACCCCCATAGCCTCCTTAGAACGTACACTATCGTCTCGACGCGAACGCGTCGTTTCGCGCGATTAGAAATGTCAAACTCAAAAACCCAGTACAATTTTTTGAGTTTGACATTTCAAAACACGCAAAACGACGCGATCGCGTCGTGACGATAGTGCACGTTCTAACCCCTCAGCCTTGTGAGAGTGAGATAGCTAGCATGATGAGAATGAGATAGACGCTTAATATTGAGGAAAAGTCTTTACTAGAAGTGTAATATCCAGATACCTTTACTTCATGATTATTACAATAAAGTAAATAAAAAGACCTTTTAACCATACTTCTTTCGCAAGTGAATCCAAATAAAAAAATACTTAAATGTACCTATAATATCACTACTATAAAACAAAGTCGCTTTCTCTGTCCCCATATCCCTGTATGCTTAAATCTTTAAAACTAAGCAACGGGTTTTGATGCGATTTACTTAAATAGATACAGTCATTCAAAAGGAAGCCGGGGTGGGTCGCTAGTAGTGAATAAGTTTAAGTTTAAATTTAATATATAATAAAAAAATGTAGAATGCTGTAAAGCAACAGCAGCAAAAATAATACGCTGATCCTGATAAGTATGAATACGAGTTCTTAGATTGACAAAAGGTTTAATGATTACCTTCCAACATCTATATAAAAACATTTCATCTTTATGAAACCATATTTTATGTATCACAACCGGCATCTAATGATGTCAATCTCCTTTTATTCTCCAACTACTTGCACTTAGGTTTGGTCATTTTAATTGTTCTCGGCGACGAACGCTGGCTGACCGCCAAACATTCCGATCGTCTGTGCATACTGGGTTCTTAAATATTACACGCAGGTTTGCATTTACGATGGCGTTCTCAAATGAGAAACATTAAACAGTCGTAAAACTATCAATCATTTTTATTTGAAATAAAATTAACATTCAGATTTAACAAAATTGTTACCAATGTAGCAACTCTTTGAGTTCACGTCAGCGTATCATTATATATTTTTTTATTATAAAAACGCGCTTCTCAACTGTTTTATTGTAATTTACTTTGATGAAAGATGGTATATTTTTACTATAATAATAGTCTAAGATCCGACTACAAAATTATGTAGTAACCAGTTCGTCATTAATAAAAACAAGCAAAAGCTAACTTCTAAATCGTCGGTTTCATAACTTGAAGATTCTTGGTCTTGAAAACGTTTTTAAGTGACAATTATCAAAAATTTAACGTCTGATTTGTTTATCTCCACTTTACATTTAAAAGCTGCTGGTATGATCATATATAACAGAATTCAACTTATTCCTTATCTTATCTTGGACTAACGACTCACCCCGGTTTTACATAAGATATATACACATAAATCACTTCGCACTTTTAATTATACAAGAGCACAAAAAAACAATGTAGGTATGTATGTAACCTATTTGTTTTATGGCATGAATAAGCACAAATTTACCAGTGCATACCACAATTTAATAAGTTAATTATAATAAAAAAAAACTTTTAAGAAAAAGCTTTTATTAATTTTCCAGTTGCTCTCAACGAGCCCTTTCGTCTGATACCTACCCATATTGTAGAAGTGCTTTAAAAATAAATATTCCGTTATCTTGTTTGGTCCGCCATATTGAAATTAGAATGATGTCATGCATTGTAATCCAAACTAAACGTGTATATAAAATTTCAGCTTAATCGGATGAAGATATCTACTTCAAAATTGAATTCTAAGATTCCACCCGAACATATATCTACATACATACATTGCAAGTTAATTAAAAGCTTTTAAAAAGGACAGTATGTAGCGAATTCCGACAGCCAAATTGTACCCGTGTGTTTATATTACTGAGACTGCAATTTACTTGAATTCTACGCCAAATATCTATTAAAAAACTGCATCAAAATACGTCGGGTAGTTCTAAAGATAAACGCAAATTACCCGATTCGATTCTTTCGTGGAACAGCGGGAAACGAATTTGTTTTATACTATGTACGGTGATTATTAAAAAAACCTTATGGTAACGACGGGAAAAATATAGTTACATTTTATTTCAAGAGTAATACGATGGAGTGTCTTAATCTTGGTTCGCAGTTTCTACAAGCTTCCTGAACGCTACTTTAGTAATTATGTTTGAACTTGTTGACTGTTACGAACATTTTTTTCCAAGATTCATTCACATGTCCATTTTGTTAAAGTATTTTTAAGTAAATTTGTAGTAAGTATTTAGAACATATTTTTAAATCTGAATGGCCAACAAAGACACCACTCGCGGTTGACATTGAGGTGATCTAATTTCACTATTACCTCCAATTGAATTAGTCTCAACCAACCTTGTTATCCAGATGTTCACGAGGTTTATGTGTGAGACAATACAATCCAGAAGAAAAGTCACGACACTTGAAGGCCATAGATACTAATTAATTATTGGAAGTACTCGTACGTTCTATTTTTTTTATTGTGACAGCATAGAGAAATTTTAGACCCAGAAACATTTATTTATCACAGCATAGAGAAATTTTAGACCCAGAAACATTTATTTGTGACAGCATAGAGAAATTTTAGACCCAGAAACTTTTATTGTGACAGCATAGAGAAGTTTTAAACCCAGAAACTTTTATTGTGACAGCACAGAGAAGTTTTAGAACCAGAAACTTTTATTGTGATAGCATAGAGAAGTTTTAGACCCAGAAACTTTTATTGTGACAGCATAGAGAACCCAGAAACCCAGCATAGAGAAGTTATACATCCAGAAACTTTTATTTCGACAGCATAGAAAAGCATTATACTAATATTATAAAGGGGTAAGATTTGATTGCATTAAATATAATCCAAAATTGCAGGACTGATTTGCAAAATTCGTGCCCAAAAACACAGTCTTATTAAGATCGATAGGCTCCCGTTATTATATCAAATGCATTAACAAAATTAACAAAAAAACATCGCACTAGGTTGTTTATGGTTGTCTGTTGACAACAATCATTCTAACACCCGACGGTAAAAGAGTAAGAAGTCTCTCTCACTCTCTCTCTCTCTCTCTCTCTGTCCTTCCGTGGCATCATAGCTCCTAAATGAAAGTAACGGTTTTTTTGTTTAAAATTTAACAAGAACGAGATTGTTCTCCGCTTCAATTAATCGAATATGGTAATTACGCAGGTGATCAAGGTCATCAGCTAATTGTGATTGCGGAAGAAATACTTTTGCTATTTTCAAATATATGTGCGACCTAATAGTTGAAACACTTACATATGATGGTGCCATTGAGCTGCTCTGATTATGAAGCTTAAAAGAGATGTAACCTTTGACTTTTTCACTGGTGGCAGAGTGCTGTGCAGCAACTCGCCCGGGTAGGGTACCACCGCCTTACCTATTCCTGCCGCCATAATGACATTGTCGTGTTCCGGTCCAGAAGGTAGGGTAGCCGGTAGACTTGTGCGTAAGGTCTAACAGACCGACCACAGGGCAGCGGCGCACCTACAACATCTGTGGTTTCTATAGGCCACGGTTGTCTCTTATCATCAGGAGACCCGTGTGCCTGTACGCTGTCTTATACTGTAAAAAGAAAACCTTCCATTAAACTGATGGGAATGCATACTCAACGAGTATCAAGGATTTTTTAAAAATTTTATTGCTATTTACAGTAGGACTTTTGCAGGAATGCGAGAACTGGTATGTTGGTAAGGTATTAAACGACTATCACACGTCGTTGGCCTGTCGCCACCACGTGGTGGAGCGTAAGGAAGCCCGACGCACCGTAAACATGCCTATTTGCACTACTGATCTTGGCCAGATCTTGACCCATTAACACAGGAACCGATGTCAGAGCTGTGTCGTTCATGTATTTATAGATGGTAGGCGGGAGCGCAGTTTTGTTGAGTGAACCGAGTTATACGCCGCTTGTGGAGTATTCTGTGCTGTATTGTACCATGTGCTCTAGAAAATGTCAACTCGAGGTATAAGGCGAAAGAAGTCCTCACTTTCGGAAGTGAAAGTTGCTGTGATCGGTGCACCGTCAGTGGGCAAAAGTGGTACGTGTTAAGTGAGAAGGTTTAGACGGGATAAGGGTCTGTCGGAATTTTAGATTTTTAAATCAAATTTAGTTTGATAAACCTCATTATAAACTAGTGTGCTCGCGACTTCGTCCGCGTTTGAATTTAATTAAATAAAATAGCCTAAATTAGTCCTTACACATAAGTTATTGGCCAGTGAAAGCCCCGTCAAAAACGGTCCAGCCGTTTTAGAAATTAGCGAGAACAAGAAATTTCTAAAAAATTTATTTTGGCATATGCAAATATACATATGTATTTAGTAAAAAGCGCTTATTTTATAAGTAATGTATTTATTTACTTCAATTTTATTTCTTTGTTTGATTAAAGTTTCTTTTAGGCTTGTTTGATTTGTTTTGATAAGTGATTACTGAACTTAATTTACAAACAATCATAATCACGTTTAATCATTCTCGTCTTTAACAATAATAATATTTATGTTTTACATCAAATTAACGAGACAGTAGTCAGACACGATAGTCTAGGTCAGGGTAGGCGATCCTTTATGCATTAACGTGCCATTTTTTTTTAAAGAATTTTTAATGAGATCATAGAAGTGCCATCAAATAACGTTTACTTTCTGATTATTCGAAAATAATAAAAAATATTATCAAAACTCTTTATTTAATACAAAAAAGGTTAATTTTGCTATTAAAAGTCAAAGGTTTAATTGCATATTCCAACTGTTGGATTGTTTCAATAAATTTTTCGATCCATATTTTACTAGATTGGAAATCAATCAGCTGCATTTAAAATTCTTCAATTTCCAACCAATCTAATTGAGACGGGTTCAGTTTATGAAATGACGTCGCATCAGGGTAAATTATAAACTTGAATGTCGGAAAACAATTCTTTGAACTGAGAAAATCTCGCTAATAATACCTTGATCGAAGGATCAATCACAGAAATAAATTCATCAGTATTTTTTTCTTTCTCTGATATCTCGTGAATGTCAAAATCGTGGACATATTTTTTCAAGTTTGGAATATACTATGACAGCGGCGCACCTACAAGATCTATGGCATAGATGTTGTAGGTGCGCCGCTGCCCAGTGGTCGTCTAGCCTCCTTTGCTGTTTGTCTACGTATTATTTATTGGTATAAAAATGTGTTTCTCAATCAAAAACAAAACTGCGAAAATAAAGATTTCCAAAATTTACAATGTCGTTAAGAAAACAAAAATAGCTTTATTATTTGCTATAAAAAGTCTTCTTAATGAAAAAAATACAGTGAAAATGAAAAGACTTGTAAAACTTACAAGCTCGATAAGCCAATACGTATGTAATCATACATGAAAGCGGTGCATATAAATGATAATATTACTTGGGAGTATACCTCTTTGTAAGATAGCAGTCTCCGTACGTTGTTGGCAAAAGCTCAACGTTTTATCAAGTTTCCTTAAAAAGAAGAACTCGATTTACATAAAAAAAACACAAGCCAGAGTAACGATCCAGCTATATCACATGCTAGGAAATTATCTGAGGCGAGACTGGCTTAAAGTTGTATACTCCTGTTTTAGAAATAACCTTTGTGTTTTGTATTTCAAATTTGCAATGAATGAAATTCTTTTTTCAAAAACCAATATCATTTTTCAAGATATACTATAACTTTATTCGTCTAGACTGTTTATATTATACCATAGATATTTTTTATTCTATAGAGCTCTGGCAAGCAAGATATTGGTGGAGGGAGAAGGCATAAGTAAAGATAATAATTACGGGATTAACTTAGCAAACTAGACACTTGTTTTATATATATATATATATATATATATATATATATATATGTAATTAGATATAATATATATATTTTTTAGTTTTATTTTTGTAGTTCTAGTATCCTTTTTTTCTATTTTGTTTTGTTTCTAATTCTATTGTTTTTTTTAATGCATCTGCCATTATTGC
>DVZL01008637.1:0-10152 GCA_018236625.1 Lasaia peninsularis | reverse complement strand
ATTATATTAAATTGTTAATTCCCCGGCATTCCTCGATTTTAGCTATTCCCCGCTCGCTCCCCGCACCGACACGCTATTCCCCG
Organism: Lasaia peninsularis; assembly: GCA_018236625.1. Lineage (NCBI taxonomy): Eukaryota > Metazoa > Arthropoda > Insecta > Lepidoptera > Riodinidae > Lasaia > Lasaia peninsularis. The sequence goes on along the minus strand of DVZL01008637.1, from coordinate 10,069 downwards.
CAAATCGGGGAATTCCCCGCCAATTGGCAGCACTGCAAAAAAAAATGTCAAATATTAACAGTACAGGCAACATTTATATAAATAGGCATGAGATGGATAGGGAAGCAAAAGGTATAAGTAAGGAAATAACACTCCTAACAAAGAACTGTCCTAAATATAAGCATCCATTTTATTCTCATATACTACATTATATGTATTCTCGACTTGTTTTGACTTCACAAAATTCGTAGAAAGAATGGTTGCCCACTTTAGAGTGAGTTAACAATGTGGTTAGTAATGCAATGAAATGTCGTTGTTAACGATGTTGTCGATTCCAGTAACTTTAACTTTATGGATAGGACTAGGAGTCATGTATTCTATTCGGAACATAGATAAATATATAATTTAACTTACTGTACTTGAAGATGGAATTCATACTATATTTTTTTTAAGTATCGACAGAGTAAGCCTAAAAATATAAGGTATTTATGGTTAAGGTAAAAATGTAGAACTTTTAACTACGAATATCAAATTGCGCATTTTCGTTTGTTTATAAGTATTAGTAGGTACTTGGCCCCAAATTTATGTTAAACTAGCTGACCCAGCAGACTTCGTACTGCCTCAATCGATAAATAAAAGACCTAAACGGTAATAAATTGCAAATTGACTCCTTGACGTTACGAACACACCTAAATTGCTTAGACAACAGTGAGTGATTATTATTTAATATGAACTTTATTGAATAGCAATAAAGTTCAAATTGACTCTAAAAAACGATTGTATGGGAAATAGAAAAGGGCTGTTTTTATGGTTTTCCCGAAAATTATTCGATTATTTCTCGCATTTTAAACCTTCCCTAGACCTTCACGAATATTTCAAGACTAAGATAAGATAAATCTGTTCAGCCGTTCTCGAATTTTAGTGAGACTAACAAACAGCAATTCATTTATATATATATATGTAGATAAATCATTACTTATATTATTTAAGTGTGTCAGTCTTTCGTATACATTAAATTTAGTATGTAGGTAACTTTGTTTAGCTTAATGTCATGTCAGCAGTACTAGCTACCTGTATTACCTAGGTACTAGGTAGGTAACATTTTATTAATAATTTAAATTCTTTAGCTAGTGACTGATGTCTAATCTGTGATTTCATCTAAACTGACAACGTTGTAATGTGTTTGTCAAAACTCAAATGTCAACGTTGTCATGTTTACACTTTACATGTTAATTGTCAAATTTTATTCTGGTCAATATTTTCGGAATTGGAATATTTAACTTAGGTCAAATTCTAGATTTTTATCCAAACATCTATTGCTTGCTGAAATATTAAATATTTAAATTATGGCAACTATGATAACATCTTGGAATCCTGAAAAGAAACACACCGACGTGGAAAGGTATAGGTACATTAATTTTGTTTCCATTTACTTAATATGAATAAAACTTAAACTATTAATATTGTTATTCCTTTCTAGATGGATTTGTATATATCCAGCTTACTTGAATAGCAAAAAAACACTAGCAGAAGGACGTAGGCTACCTAAACAAATGTGCGTTGAGAATCCAACGCACCAAGAAATCCGTGATGTTTTATTTGGTACGGGTTTACGAATTGGGGTAGAAAATAAGTTATACCCCCGGGAACGTAGTAAGGTAAAGATAAATGAAGTCATGATCTTTTTAATGTTATAAGATGGTTAAGAAGTGAATCTCTTGATGGTAAGAGCCATCATTGCCAATAGACACCATAGATATTAGTGATGGAATGTTAGCTTATTGTCAGGATCTTAAGCCTCGTGTATAAGTCTACCGGATGAATTTTTGTTATTGCCTGATAGTGGTATTAATGGATTAGGTTTTAATAATAATAGTTTGCTTTTCTCATAAAGACATTTTCTGGGTCTGGGATCAATATTTAGCATATATTTATTATTAAAATGTACAATTTTTTATGGGATTGAAATGTCAATAAACATATGGATTTCCTTGTGATGAAATATATTTTGCCTATAGATACCAAATAATTGGTGGTGTATTGTTTTGTTTTTTATTGGCCTCTCAGTACTGTGGATGGAGATCACCTGCTTCCAGTGGGTGCGTTCACAACCACAACAGCAGTGAACCATAAAAATTATTGTACCAGCATTAGGTAAGGCTGTGATACCAATTATGAGTGAGATCAAATGTTGCTGAGTAGGAAAGGAGTCTGTTTATATTTAAAGGAGTTAATTAACACAGGAAAAAAGTACCCTCACACCTATTATCCCTGAAGGGGAAGGCAGAGGCGTTGCTAGTATATCCACAACTCATAAGTTCAGTAGATATACTAGGACACACCCACGATTAGCCAAGGTACTAGGGCCCTGATGTGATAGGTGGTAAGCTTATCGCCACTTCGGGCACATTCCAATCCCAGACAATGTAATGCTTACTCAGAAAAATCTGAAAAACATTAAGAAAAGCTGTCTGACCTGGGAATTGAATGCGGGACCCCACATGGTTAACGGTCTTAACTGGCGGCACTGGCACTGTTACACCACAGATATTTTAATAAACCTTTGTAAATTGATATTTCAATTTTCAAATTTTTATGAGAAAAGAGATTACTTTTTGCTCATAAAAATTTGAAAATATTATAAAAAAAATATATAAGAAAAATTTAAATTTTCAGGAAATTTTGTTTAGAGGTCGGATTCGTGTTGAGATCAAAAATGATGATGGAACACCTATCAATCCAGAGTATCCTACAAGGGAGTCTGTTATGAAATTTATTGTTGATTCTATACCCAAGTTAAAAACACGTCAAAACAGGTATACCATTACTGTTATATTGTAATAATATAGTATAGTTACTAGTTTTCTGTACATTATTACTAGAAAGAGACGAGGGATTTGGGATGGGAAGGGAACCACAGCCTTGCCTATTCCTGCCACCATAATGACATTGTTGTGTCTGGTCTGGAGGGGAGCTCAAAATATATTAAATATTTTGAGCTGTATCAGTTATTCCAGAAAAAATATCAGGATAAGCTATTGACATATTTAAGAGTATGTAATTTCAACAAAAAAACTGCATTTAACTTAAAATTTGTTGTCATGTTGTTTTGTTAATGATTTTTGTTATTGTTCATATTTTAAAAAGAGCTGAATCAATTGCCAAAAAATTATGTATGACCTTTGATTATACACACACAAAACACACAAAACAAAGATTTTTGAAATGGGCTAAAATAATTCTTATTTTAGCCCATTTCAAAAATCTCTTTGAAGTGGGCTAAAAATTGTTTTCTTTGTAAATTACACTTTGATCTTAGCCAAAAGGCCAAGAAGTAATCTCATATGACTTGATTAGTTTTGTTTAGGTTGTCATATTTTGATATAAGTTTGTAACTCTTGAAACACCTAAAATGCTGAATAATAATAATGTTGCTAGTTAAAAAATACTCATTTATGTATTTTTAAAAATCCAGTGATTTTTAGAATTATTCTTAATTAACAAAACTTTCATTTCCAGACCAGTTGATCAACAGCCACAGTCTGCAGCACAACCAGCTAGTAATAAAAGTAAAGGAAAGAAAGGCCGACGATAATATTAAAATATTTTATTATATTTCTATAATATATAAAAAAGTTACTATGTGTTTTTATTTTTAAATATTCATACCTAATCTCGAATTGTAATTGATTTCTCCGTTAGTATGTTTTTCCCATTAACATCCCTAGCAACACTATATCCATCATAAATCATTACAAATTTCTCTATTGGGGTAGATATGGTCATGCTTGTTGTTAATGCATTATTGATTTTATGATTTTCTTCATTTTCTTTCGAATTTTGACCTTTTTGGTCATTCATTTGTTTGATATTGGTTGTATTGAAAGTGATTTCGAAACTTTTTTCTGCACTACTCTCACATGATATTTTTTCACCGGGTTTGTGTTCTTGTGCACCGGGCAATTTCAACTCTGCAATTTTTGTTTTCCTCGCTTGTTTGAAGTCTTGTTTTGCCTTTTTCGCATCATAAAATATTACAAATTTTTCTACTGGAGTAGAAATGGTTGAAGCTGTGAATGTTACTTCATATGATTGTTGATTCTCTTGGTCTTTGATAATTTGACCATTACGAATTTGATTGGTAGGTAATGTTCTAATTTTGGTTGTGTTGAAGGTTATTTCAATAATTTCTTCACTACTTTTATTATCTTCATTTGAATATTTTACATTTCGTGGATTAAACTGTTGAATTACTGTAGTATTTTGTTCGTCACTCAATGTTTCATTTGTACTGTTATCAAAATGTTCTACTGCGGGAGACTCTGTTGTTAACTCTTCATTTCTTGTACAAACTTCTTGATTTTCTGTGGCAGTTTGGCAATTTCCGTCAGTGACTCGCTTACTACTGGTTGCGTCGAATGTGACTTCAGTGATTTTTTCTTCATTGCCTTCAGTGGTTTCATATGACTTTGCTTTTTCATGTAGCTTATATCTTCGTAATCCTGCAGCAGATTTTGATAATACTTCTGTGTTTTTTGTTTTGTTTCCAGCAGTTTTGAATTCATTTTTTCCTTTGTGTTTAAATACGTTTCTTTTAAAACTTCCAGAGGTTTTATTTGCCTCGAGTGAAGGCTTTTTAGTAGTGGTTCCTCTTGATAGATTTCGTAATCGTTTTCTTGATCTTCGTAATTCGTGACTGGATCTACTGCTACTTGCATTGTTTCGTGTATTGCCGCTGGTATTTTCAATATAATTTTCTGTATAGGACTTAACTTCTCTGATTCTGGTATCACGTTCATTATTTCCGAGAGACCAGGGGACATGTCTTTCAATGCTCCTGTTATATGTGGGGCTACTTCTCTGACGGAATCTATAATCGTTTCTCCGAAAGCCAGTGGTATTTCTTGAAAGTAATAAGGATATGTTCTTATTCCGTCTGAAATTGCTGATGTTATTATCGGTAATATTATAGGTTGGCGTGGTGGCAGTCGTAGGGGTAGTCGTCGTGTTAGTGGAGAAAGGCCAGGCAGTAGTAACTGCCTTTTTTTGCGAATTAGCTGTTTCACTGTCTGCATTTCGTGTCTTTGCACATTCACAGGTGGAATCGTCTTTTTCAGACTTGTAGAGTCTGTGGTCTGAGTCGTCAATGTCGCTTGCGTCTGAACCAAGTATATGATTAAACAAAAGACCAAGATTTTTAAGGATCGGTATGTAATTTTGGTTGATTGTGTCATAGTGATAGTAATCTTTCTTCGTTGTTTGGTTTTTTCTTTTGTTCCTCGATCGCTGCGAGTATTTAACTTTCTTTGCTTTCAAAGGTGATTTAATCTGAAATGTTTTCTTGTATTTCGGGACGGGTAGTTTCTTATTCTGGATTACGTTTCCTGTAAGATATAAATGTTTATTTAACAAGTTTTCTATATAAAACATTCTCGAATGTAGATTTCGAACATTTGAAAGGCAAGAGTAAAGATTTGTCTCATATAATCAATCAATATACATAGATCGTTAACTTTTGTTTGCTAAAAATTACCAATCAAGTTCTACCAAGATTCAACGACATATAGTTTAAAAAACTCTACACTCTCTCTAAATCTACTAATATAAAGAACAAATTTTACCTTATCAATAATAAAAGAATAATTTAGGTATAATCTAAAACTTCAAACTATTTAACCAATCTTAAAAAAATTGGCTATTAATTCAGACAAACATCAGTAATACTTAAATGAAACGGTGTAAGTACCTATATTATTTTATCAATAGGAGTTTTATTATCAAATAAAGCTTTGCGTTGTTTCGTTCGGATTCAACCCGAGAAATCATTTAACTAGGTGGGATTATCTACAACACCAAAACCAAGGGTTGTCATATCCCGGCCGTGACTAGGTGCTGCAATCTAATTATGGAAGGAGGGGATTATTAAACTTATGTACGTATCTTTAATATAAATAGTTACCTGGTAAAAATAGGTTCTTTTGAGTCAAATCTGTTGTTTTATTCTCCCTTACTATCACACCGTATTGTATAATAGGCTTAGCGGTTAAATCTGAAACAGTATTGAGTGATTCGTTTTTAGTATAGAAACAAGCTGTGTCCCTATTTCGTCCGCGTTCATATTTAGTATTCTTTTTAATTAAAATAAAAGTAGCCATTGAAAATCTCGTCAATCGGTCCAGTTGTTCTAGAGATTAGCCGAAACAAATATACTTATAGACAGAGAGACAAAAATGCAAAAAAATGTTATTCTTGTATAAGCAATTGTACCTAATATAAAAAGCAGTTAAGTAAGTTTTTGAATTTTACAATGTTATATTTACTTCTACAGATAGTTTTTTAAGGTGTTCTTTGACTGCTTTTATAATATCTCAAGAATATACAAGAACTAGTTGGTCGTATTAATGGATTGGTCCAAAACTAGTTCCACAAGACTTACGGTAAAGTTACCGTATTGACAAAACAGTAGGTAGATGGATTCACCGACAATGGCGGATTCGCCGTCTTAGTCACCTTAGATTATCTAATACTAGCCTCCACTTTCTCAGATCCTATTATTTAGGTCTTGGTACGTACGAATTTACTTTTGCCGACTTTTAAATGTCGACGGGCCGGCTACCTAACGAACGGGCGTGTAGGTAAGTAGGTATGTGTGCTTGTGTTATAGATCAACGATCCTAACACGGAAACACTTAAATAGTTGCCAGATAAACTCAATTAACACCCAAACACGATAATACATATAATATAAAAGAAAAACTCTTTATTATGCACCAAAAAATACAAAATAGATAAATATATATTATAACTTAGAGATTAAATCATACACAAAGGCGGCCTTATCGCCAAGTCAGCTATCTCTTCCAGGCAACCTTATGGTATGGAACAAAAGTTAACGAAATATTGTGCAAAGGTGCTCTAAACATAAACATATAAATATAACATTATATTAGAATATTCTATATATGAGGGCTCGTAAATGAAACAAAAAAAATGACACAAATAATGTCTCTATGTCGGGAATCGAAGGGAGTAGAATTTTCAACAATGTGCTCATAAAAAAAAATTCTAACGACTTTTTTGGGGTTCCGTGTCTAAATGGTAAAAAACGGAATCTTATTGTTAAGACTCCGATGTCCGTCTGTCTCTCTGTCTGTCTCATAGCTAGATAGTTGAAATTTTCACAGATGTTGTATTTCTGTTGCCGCTATAACAACTAGTACCTACCTACTAAAATCAGTATAAAAGAATTATAATAAAAGTTGATTCCATACAACAGCCATGATTTTTTGCCGTTTTTAGATATAAAGGTAGGTATAGCTAGACATTTTCACAGATGATGTCGGTAAGTAGGTACTTCTGTTGCCATTATAACATTAAGTACCGAAAATAGAGTAAAATAAATATATAATGGGTGCTATCTTACCATAAACGTGATTTGTTGTCGTTTTTTTATCGGAACCCTTCGTGCCTAAGTCCGACTCGTACTTGACGGTTTTTTGTAAGACTAATACAGCAAATAACTTATTTTCATTTATTTTGTTTGTATATAAACAACAAGTGTAGGTATATACCTACCTACACTTGTTGTTTAGTTTAGTTTTGTTAAGTATTATATTTTGTTACCGGGTTACCTGTAAGAATATCTCTTTAGGAGATAAGCTCGCCTTTTGTATATGTGCTAAAATATACCCAAAAGAAAGTTGTTTTAGTTACACTAATTATAACTCAAGAACGGCTGAACTGATTTGGCTAAAAAATAGTGGAGAGGTAGCTTAGAACTAGGAAACGGACATAACTACCTACTTCTATCCCATTCCGTTGTAATGAGATTTTGTGTGCATATCGGGTAGGTCTAAAAATAAGTCAAAATCTATTCATATCCCAAAGTACAAGCGGTACGACGTTCGTCGGGCCAGCTAGTAATTATTAAATTTACTTACAAGGAAATATCGCAGCAATATTAAATATAATGCAGTATGTAATGATTTTCATTTTGAACCATTTTTACTTCGTTACATATTTAACACTAGTTAACTACAAAAGCGCCGGAGGGGACACGCCTCGTGAATGTTGTATATAATAATTGCATGAAACACACGTAGTGGAAACGAGTCATTTTTAGGGTTTCGTAAACAAAGGGTAAAAAAAGCCAAGTGCGAGTTGGACTCGCGTACGAAGGGTTTATGGTACTGTACTGTGGTAGTTTATGGTAGACAGGTTTAAAATAAATCAAGTGTAAATTAATGTTTATAAATAATAAGATAATTAGTACCTATATATTAAACTTTTCTTTTGTAACAACTTTTAACACACATATTCCGTAATTAAATAATTTTCATTTCATTTCAAACAGAAAAAAAATATGTTTGTCGCATTGGAACACCCTTTTAATGGTTTTTTTATTCTTTTTTTAGTATTTGCTGTTATACCACCAATAGTAATACATTATATGTGAAATTTTAAACTATTTAGCTATCACGGTTCACGAGACACAGCCAAACAAACAGTCGGACAGCGGAGTCTTAGTACTTAATAGGGTTCCATTTTCATATTTTGGGAACAGGAACTAGAAAAGGGATATAATAAAAATACTAAACTATATAATAACCTAAATATTAAAGTACCTAATAAAAAATGAATAGGTACATCGAACGAACCGACCAATAAATAGTGGTTTAACTGCGATTTAAACCCGAGTAGCATTTCGATATATTCGCAGTATATCTACAATAGTTATGTGTTCACTTCAGAATAAGTCATAATAAAGTTAGTTGTATGTATGGTTTTTTTGTCATGTTTATAGATAATGGAACCCTTCGTACGCGAGTTCGACTCGCACTTGGGTGGTTTTTATTTCAATAAAGTCATGCATACATTTGAGAACACGTGATATTCTCGTAATGAACTGATTCATCATTATGCTTACCTTGCGTCCTTGTGTTTGTTTTAATGTTGAGCTTATTATATTTAAAGGTAGACTTCCGATCTGGTAGTTAGCCGCCGGATTTTTACGTCGGCTAAACTTATTTTAAGTGTACGGTAGCCATGAAACTAGAGATACTCACTGGAGATTAAACTCCTGACAACAACTTATCCACAATACTTAGTAATAATCTCATAGGACAGTTAACTCAAGTCACAAAAGGCCGATTTGTTTTGATGTTGTTGAAGAAGATTTAAAAATACTAAATATTTTGGACTTATTTGGTTTTCGTTTGATCCACGATTTTTTGCTTACCCTGTACCTACATATATGATAGCTATAAATCTTTAATATGATAGAATTTGATGTCTGCATATCAATCGAATTACTTGGTGACAAATTTAGACTTTATTTTATATATATTACATAATTATATAACAAAGTCACTTTTTTTGTCTGTTCCTATGTGTGCTTAAATCTTTAAAACTAAGCAACAGATTTTGATGCGGTTTTTATAAGATAGTGTGATTCAAGAGGAAGGTTTTGATGTATAGAAGATCCGTACCTAAGTCGAGCTTTACCGGGACGATAATAGAATGAAACATATTTTATAACTGATTTAGTATACCTACTCGTCATCGATATGTTCTATATCTTGTTTTTTTTATTTATATAGGTATATTAATAGTGATTACACTCCTACTAACCTGGCCACATTATTGAGCATCTTTCTCATCCATATAGATCCGTCTATCTCACTCTTGCAAGATCGACTTGTTTCGACCATGACCACTCCACAAAACTGTCACAATGAGAGGTTTACTAGTTTAGAGTTAGTTCACCATGAACTTAACAGCTGTTTTATCTGGAGATCACACTTACTGCTTACAACAACTTATCCATAATAGTGATCATCTCAGTTATACAAGGTTGATTTGTTTTGACGTTGTTGTATATTAAAAATAATAGTTAAAAAAAAAAACACGCTTTTATTGCTTATACAACAAAAAACTAGAAAATAATTCTAAGTTATGAAGAGTTCATGTTACAGGGGGAGAAAACCAAACAATCAGTTATATTAAATCACCTCTAAATAAAATTATAATATAATTTAAGTTTTTAATAAAATAATTTAATTCAGAGTAAACAGCGTGGGGTGCATTATAC
>DVZL01008636.1:0-10152 GCA_018236625.1 Lasaia peninsularis | reverse complement strand
TGTGCCAAATTTTATGCTCCTGCGTCCGCGCAATTTTCGTAAAAAGGGGTCCAAAGTTTTGGCATCACGTATTAATAAATAGATTCTCGATCTAAATATTCACATTTTATTTTGTCAGTTGTGGGCAGACAAAACAAACTACTTTCGAGTCGTTAATTACTTAACATAGTATAAGCAACGAAAAGAGATGCAACATAATAATTTTTTAAAAAATTAAAAAAAAAAACAAAAATAACATTATGATAAAAATATCTAAATCTTTAAAGCTAGTCAATATTTAGAAACGTATTTTAAGAGATGTTAGTAATTTTGCTGTACACTAACTAAATTTATTTAAGGGACATGCTATCTTGTACTAATGAAATAAAAATGAAAGAGATAGAACATTTTGGTAGTATATACTAAACCTATTTTGTAATGCCTCATATAAACAGCTGACATGACAGGTCTAAAAGCCTTTCTTTCACTTGCATTGAAAGCAGATAGAGATAATCCATACAAATAAATTAAATTAGGGTATCTGAATGTAATAAAATTAAAATAACCGCTTTTTTGTAAACGCATATGTATGCTTACAAGGTACATATTCTACCAAAACAATATTTTTTAAGATTTTTTTGTCTATATTTCGGTCTGTCTGTCTATTTATACCCGCTGATATCTGAAACGGCTGGACCGATTTTGACGGGACTTTCACTGGCAGACAGCTGATGTAATAAGGAAATGCTTAGGCTACTTTTATTAGAATTTTATTTTCAAAATGTAGCCACGATCATAGCTAGTTTAAAATAATTTCAGTAAGCGGCAGCAAAATCAATATCATCAAAATCGCAACATATTAATCCCGACTAATATTAGAAAGGCAAAATTAACTCTGTCTATCTGCTACGATTTCACGCTTAAACGACTGAACCAATTTTGATGAAATTTGGTACAGACATAGAGTACACCATCAGAAAAAACCTAGACATTTTTAATCGACTTCATTAAAAAGAGGATATGTTTTACGCAATAAGTATTATAAGTTGGAAAAATGTCTCCGCTTTAAAAGTTATGTGTTGTTAATATTATTCACGCCTTCTGTGTTGTAAATATACATACTTATTATACACATATTTATTATTTGAAGTCGGTCTGTGCAGTGTTACTGAGTTTTTGTGTCAAGCCATAGAAGAGAGATCGTTGACCTAAAGCCACCCACAAGAGAGTAAATGACGTGGAAGAAATCAATCAAATTGCTACAGTTCCTACTTCGATATTTCGAAGTATCTGTAAATATATTTAACCGCCGCACGATAAAGAAGGTTATAAGTTTGATATATGTGTGTCGGTCTGTCTGTGGCATCATAGCTCCAAAACTAATGAATCGAAACTAAAATTATGAATGCGAAAGTAACTCTGTATGTCTAGTTGACTTTATTAAAAGAAGGTATGTTTTTACGCGATTAGTATTATAAGTCGGAAAAATGTCTGCCCTTTGAAAGTTGTCTGTGTTATTAAAATAATTCACGCGGGCGAAGCCGCGGGCGGACAGCTAGCGAATTATATGCTGTGCTATTTTTCAATAATTGTTGTCATAAACTGCTATTCTGTTATCCTGTTGTTTGAAGCGTTGTTGGCAATAACAGCTATATGCCAATAATTAATTTTTCAAAATAATTGTTAGAGAAGCGACGACCTTTTTTTTACCTCTCTTACTATTATTTCGACATTATTACAATTGGCATAAGGTATAACATCAAATCAGAGAAGCGACAATCTCTAACAACAGTCAACATCAATAACAGGATAACAGGATGATTGAGAATTCAATAATTTCGTTATCTGTTGGGCAAGAATAACATGTTTAAGGATAGGCATATACATTAAGGGCGTAATATTTTATGAGATAAGACAGCGAACATGCACACGGGTCTCCTGATGTTAAGAGACGACCGTGGCTTTAAGACACGTTATGAGCTAGTCCACCGGCTACCCTACCTTCCGGACCGGATCACGACAATGTCATTATGGCGGCAGGAATAGGTAAGGTAATATATATGTTATGTAGAGCAAATATGGCATGAGTCACAAAAGTATGACCTTGTTTAGGGTTTCGTACCCAAAGCCTTAATAATTATGACTTCGCTGTCCGTCTGTTTGTTGTCAGGTGATGTATTTATTTCTGCTATAACAACAAATATTACAACTATACGACACACATTATTCTTTTGTTGTTTTCATGGATTACGGTACGGAATCCTTCCTTGTGCAAGTCCGACTTGCACATGTCCGGTTATGATATTTTATTAGTACTCAGCAAGTATCACAATATTTCCTTCATAAAATATACAAGAAATTGCAAGATGATTAGCTTGTTTTCCTCTAATGTTAAAAAAACAGCAATACCTTCACTTGTCCTTTATAATTTTCACCTTTTGGACGTTCGAAGGCAGGTGTTTTGTCAATATTTAATGAACTTCTTAACGTTACGTAGATCGTGTGCCCAGAAATAAACTGACGTTTACTCAACGTGTGTTGGACGATGGACGAGTTTTTAATAGCCCCCGTGTTACACCTGCGTGCGTTTAAAACATTAATGATATTTCAGAAACGAATACTACAATCAAACTGACATTGTCGTGTTCCGGTCCGGGTTAGGTAGCCGGTAGACTTGCACATAATGGTGGTAGAGTGCTGTGCAGTAACTCGCCCGGGTAGGGATCCACCGCCTTACCTATTCCTACCGCCATTACGACATTGTCGTGTTCCGGTCTGGAGGGTAGAGTAGCCGGTAGACTTTCACATAAGATCTAATAGCCCGACCACATAACAGCGGCGCACCTACAATATCTATGGTGTCTATAGTCCACGGTTGTCTTTTACCATCAGGAGATTCGGGTACCTGTTCGCTTTTGTTATCACATAAAAAAATGAATTACCCGGCCACAAGATAGCGACGTTCCTACAACATCTATGGTGTCTATAAGCCAACAGGCAATTGTTTCTTGCCTTATCCATAAAAAAGAGTATAGTCCTGAAAATTGCAATGAATTTTGTCTCTTTTCTATATCAGATGATATTGGGGTCGACTACCTTATTTAGGGGGTTTGACAAGAGCGCAAGTTTTTATACAAAGTGAGTGCCACCTGACCTCTGTAACCCAGAAGGGAAACCAGACTCGATCTTGAATCCGGTTTCCTCATATTGATTTCCTTTTCTGTGAGAGCTCTCGGAATATGTACTTATCTTAGAAAAACTTCTTTGTATGTGGTTAGGGGTTGAACTTGAACTATGGGAATGGAAGCCGAAAGTGCCAACGACTGGGCCACCGAGTCTCATGCTTATTACAATCCTCTTTGATTATTTGAACAACAAAAATCGACTACTATTACTAGCCTTGATGTATGTGGAAAAAAACAAAAGTGGTCTTAATAAAACCCCCTTCGAAAGACTCCCATTAGAATCGACCTTGACTGGATGTACTTACAAAAGGGCATTATTAATATGTGCAGGAAAAAGGATATTTGTGAGTTGAGGAAAACCCACAAGGAAAATAATTAACGTAACGAAAACTGGTCTATAACAAGAAAACATTAGAGAAAATGTATTCTGTTATCTCGCGATATTAACAAATGGCAGCTGGTTGACCAGATCCATTTGACGTAATTAAAAATAAATATATCTAAATAAATTATTATGATTGTAAGAGACAATCTTACTCCTAAGTAAGCTGAATAAAAACTGACCAAGTGCAAGTCGGAATCTCCCTCAAAGGGGTCCGTGCCGTATACATTATAATAGCAATCACGCTTTAAACAAATAAGTACATATATTTTTTTTTTATTTATTACTAGCTGTCCGCCCGCGGCTTCGCCCGCGTGAATTATTTTAACAATACAGAACTTTCAAAGGGCAGATATTTTTCCGACTTATAATACTAATCGCGTAAAAACATACCCTCTTTTTAACGAAGTCGGCTAAAAAGTAGCCTATGTCCTTCTTCAAGGTCTACTACTAGAAGCTTTATAACCCACCTTAGATCTCTCAGGTCCTTATAAGGTATTTTACTAAAACAAGTCAACGTCACAAAAGCAAAAAAAAATAGGCATATGTATTATGTGCGTATATGTATAGGCATACCCACACACATAGACACATAATATTATATACATCAGGTAATTAAGAGTTAGTTTCGCCATACTGGTCGGCAATAATATTTATACAAATATATTTCCTTATATTATTATAAATTAATTATTACTATAATTACACAATATTAATTTTAAAAAAATCTTAATTTCAACGTTAGTAGCGAATAAGCTGATAACCAAGCTCGTCGGTATTGCAGTGATGTACACCCGCGAGCAATAAAAGTTAAACTTATATACTAATAATATTGTAAAGAGGAACGATTTGATTGTTTGTTTGTATTGAATAGTCTCCGAAACTACTGGACCGATTTGAGAAATTATTTTACCATTACAAGCCGACATTATCCCTGGTAACAATAGACTTGTTTTTGCCGAGAGGTTATGCTTCATTATTACAGGATCATGGGTTATGTCTCCCATAACCCACGGGTAGTAAAAATTATCTTTCCGCACTTATCTGTTTCACATAACTTCTAAATGGCTAAACCGATTGGTTTGAAATTTTATATGATTGTTCCGATGGTTTACTGCATGATTTTAAAATACAATTGGACCCGGTAGGTGGCGCTCCTCTCACTATGTCAACTACGACTAACCGTGCGAAGCCGGGCCGGGCAGTTAGTCGCGTTTTGAGTTCGTACCCGTCGATCAGGCGCATTGGACAATCGTCATCATCAGTACGATATGAGTCAAACTTACATAATGTCGGATATATTATGTATAATGTGTCTAAATGCCAACTAGCGATTTCTATTATTCATGTATTGTGTAATCTGATTCAATAGATAATAATCACATTCTTCAGCTATGTCTATGTAGGGATTGCGATCTGAGATCAAAGAATCGATTTTTCAAACTAAAAAGATCGATTGTAATCGTTATATGAAACTTAATCAATTCAGTGCAAAATTTTCGGTTTTTCCGGTCGGATTTTTTCGGTAAGATATAAAGCATTAGTATGTATTATCACACTATAAGCTACAATCTGCGTAATCTATTTTCTTAACTTTGTTGTTAATATGTTTAGAAAATAATATATAGTGTATTGTATAATAATAATATTTTTTTATTCAGGATACTAGGTAAGTATTCGAAAATATTTAAAAATCTACCTTTTTCGGACTGAATCCATCATCCATCCATACTGCTATGTTCTAAACTTTTACTACTGTTTTGTTAGTGGTAAATACTCCCTATACTATATTCCGACGATGTTAATTGATGGCAATTGTTATTATATATTGTTGATGAAATATGTTTGTTTGTATATTTTCTGATTTTATACCAAGAATAAGCCTCGCAAACCTTAGTTTGCTAAGTGAGCAAATTTTTTGAGTTGTTTTGTTGATTTTCTAGCAACAATTAAACATATCATCACTTATATGATATTATTAAATAGTTTGAGTAATCTTTTAATTAATTAAAATAATTATATTTAAAGATAATATTTAATTCAATGTTAAGTAATATTATGTATATATTTTTTAATATATTCCAAAAAATAATCATTTTTCAAAGAATGTTTTTGTGTGTGATTTTATTGCACCCCAGTGTAGACTATATTAATGGAGATGGGGTATATAACTATATTAATATCTAATGTGCAAAATTTGATTTTGGCGTTCGTGTGTATCAAATAATATATGTGATTGCTTTTGCCCCACCAAAAATAGCTTAACGCGGTCAAAAAAAAAACATTTCACTTTATTAATTTACATACTCCTGACCCCGTAATGTTTCAACACCTTTCAATATTTTTGTTTTATTATTTGGATCAAGTATACCGGATGCCGAATAGAAAACAATACATATTTTCGGTTCTCGTATCAAAGAGCAAATCGTAATTAAAAACGAAATAGTTAAAGCTGGTTAATTAATTGGGCAGTCTTATCAACCAAACTTACTGGAACTTACGAAACGGATACAAAACAATTTGTGGAGGACTTGCGAGCAGACGTTCTCAAACTTCGATTAGCAGTCTTTTTTATACTAGCAGTGCCCGCGACTATGGCTGCGTTTTCATTTAATTGTTAAATTTTATACATTTCTATAATAAAATTCTAAAATGCCTTCATTTTTTAAGGCCTAAGCCTTTCCTTATTAAATCTGCCATCACCTGATATGTAAACTAGATAAAGCTACGACGAAGAAGGAGAGAATACTTTAAACAATAAAATGAAAATAATCACGCTCTTACAGCTATATGGAAAGCTTTTCCAATGGTACATATGCACCTACGATTAGCCGACGATATTAGGTCCCATGATGTAACAGGCCATCTGTTAAGTCCGTCGCCATATCGGACACAAATCTTGGGTTTCCTCACGAAATTTTGCTTCACCGTAAGAGTTCTCAGAAAATGTACTTGAATCAGAAAAACTCATTGGTACATGGCGGGGTTCGAACCTGGACTAACGAAATAGAAGTCTAAAGCATGTGCCACTAGGCCACTGAGGATCTACATTTATAATATGTTGCAACTTTAGGCATTGTTCTGATCACTTGATGTAACATACGTATAATTCCTTTAATAACATCTTATTGTTATTCTAAAACATAAATCATGCCAAATTAATAAATAATTTAAGATTATTGTTTTCCGTACGATGTATTAAACGACATATTTATTGAATATTTATATATTGTCCAGTTTGTAATAATACAACTATATTGCATCACCCTGTGTATATAACTTTCATGTATATACTTACATGGATTCCATAAACATAATATAGTGATCGTAAAGGCTAAGGAACATTGTTCAGTTTCTTCCAAATAGGCTTGATTTATCAGCTTCAAGGGGAATCTCTGTTAAATTTTCCATCCATTTCCACTTAAAATAGTCACATTTATTATTTTCTATGCTATATAATCTGACAAACTTCGTACCACCTGAAATTCACAGCTAATCACAGTTGCATTGGAAACATAAAGTAGTTTTAATGTTCATAGTTTTACTCCTCTAAAAACATTCCTTAAACTCCATTAAACACAATAAAAAAAGACACATACAACACATTTAGCATTAATTTTTTTCTTTAAGTGCATACATTATTTCGCTTTATCGCGCTTCGTCCTTGCAAGATTTTAATTAAAATAAAATGCCAGGAGTTATTGTGTTTATCGTAAGTATATTCTAGAAAAAAATAACAATCAGTTGCAATAAATAAAATAATTAATATGACGGTAGTTGAATAATCCGTTAAAGAATTTGAAATACATTCGTGGCATCTGTTTCTCTTTGTAGGTAAGTTCGAAGCGCTGCGAAAAATGCTGTTAATATGCTTTTGCTTGGCTTGACTCGTCTTAACGGGGCTACTTCCATGTCCAGACGCAGGCAGCTTAAATGGAAATCGGAGCATATCTTTGAATTTTTTATATATTATATTTCTTTAGGATTAACATAATTTTTATCTTTAAAAACCTTGATGTATTATGAATTCAAAAAGTAATATAAAATCTAGTGTTTCGATATAAATAGACCGAAACCTATGGTGATAGTCTGAAAAAAAATATCATCACGCTTTTATCACCGCAAGTAGGCAGAGTACATATTCACCCACGATTAGCCGACGATATTAGAACCCATGATGTGATAGGTGGCAAGGCCGTCCCCATATCGGACACAAATCTCTGTTTTTCTCAAGTTTTTGTTTCCTCCTTCATAGTAAGAGCATTCATAAATTGTTCTTAATTTAGGAAAACTCGTTGGTACATGATGGGAACCTGGGTTATTGAAATGGAAGTTCAAAGCACGTACCACTAGGCCATCGAGGCTGAGATATTCTGTTATGCTATTTGGGCTGTAGACTGTAGGATGTACATACATATGCTACAAAACCATAATACAATTGAATTGAGAACCACTTCCTATTTGAATATCGGTTGAAAATAATAAGATAAATAATCTAGTAAACTAGATCTAATTTAGATTACTTCGTTTTTATACTAAGCAAGCAAAATTATTTGAAATCTCGAGACAAGCTTTTGTAATATAATAGCGCCCCGCTATTTAAGGAACTGCATCAAAATTGCGTAGTATTAAAGATTTAAGCACACATAGGGATATAGCAATAGAGAAAGCGACTATGTTTTATACTATGTAGTGATAATTTGTGTAGGAACGGTGTAAGTTAATAGTGAAATTTTAAAAGTTTATTTAAGTTTTTTACTTTTAAATTTATTTTTTTACCCTTTTGTTAATGCTTGACAGCCTTTTCAGTGCTATTCTCAGTAAGTCCGTTCATTTGATATCTTTATTCTTGCAGTGCATTAAAAATAAATAGCTCCGCCATCTTGGATGTTCCGCCATATTGTCACTCAAATTAAATGTGTTTCCAAAATTTCAGCTCAATCGTTTGAAGTATCTGCTTCAAAATTGAGTTGCAAAATTCCACCCGGACATACATAGTTACATACATACATTGCAAGCTAAATAAAAGCTCGTGGAAAGACTGACTTTGTGAACCTTGTGTTGAATATTGTAATATTTGAGAGGTAGATTAAAAAATATCTTTGGGACGAATTACATAAATTGATCTAACCCCAAAATAAGCAAATTATATGCTTGTATTATGGGTGTTAGACAACGATACTAATACATAGAAATACTTAAATAGATACCAGAATAAATTTAATAAACAGCCATATCCAGAAATACAAACATCTATGGTCAAATGTCTGTCCCCGTCGGGAATCGAACCCGAACCTCGCGGTTAGTGGATGTGATTAGGCGTGTATCCCCAAGATGGTGAAATATGGGATAAAGGTTTGTATGAAATAAGTGACTATTGGAACTAAATAGGGTAATAGGTAGTAATATTTTGAAACATAATCTTCATAATATTATCTCATTTACCAAAGCAAATCTTTGCAAGTGTGTCACATATAATTCTGGCATGTTCATCAATCACTACGCCAGTGTCACGCGAATATACTTAGTTATATCTTAAGTGCTTTTATATAAACTAACCATTTTTTATCGTCTCTAAAAAGGAGAAAAAGTACCTTCACGCCTATTATCCCCGAAGGAGTAGGCTACGATTATCCAAGGTACTAGCGCCCATGATGTGATAAGTGGCAAGCCTATCGCCACTTCGGGCACATTCCAATCCCGGGAATTGTAATGCTTACTCAGAATAATCTAAAAAACATTTAAGAAAAGTTGCCCGACCTGGGAATTGAACCCAGAACCCTATCTTAACAGGCGACAGCCGTACAATTACACAAAACAGAGGAGATTATATAAAAAAAATAAAGGAGGTTACATAATTTGAATGAATTTTACTTTTTTGTTGGTATGTACTACGCGATATTTTCGACAAAATTATGAACCGTTTTTAAAAATGTTTTTCATGTTGTGCTCGGCAAAGATTAAGGGTAACTAACTTGTATAGACAATTACTCGTGGATATTCCCCGTGTTGGTCCGGGTCCTCCGTGTAGAATAACAACTAGGTATAGGTCAACTGGGTCACTACAATCATGATCGCTGGTGGTAGAATGCCGTGCAGCAATTCATCCGGGCAAAAATCCACCGTCTTCCTTTGTGATTTAAAAATACAATTGGACCCGGTAGGTGGCGTTGCTGTCATTTTGTCAATATAGTCATATATATAAAGGTTTCGTATAGGCTAGGTGGCGTAACATTAGCATACTTGTTTGTTTGTTTATAGTGACAATCGATTTTAAAACTTATTTCTAATACTATGGTCGTATGGTCCTATTTAGTTATATAGTCTGGGTCTCACCAGACTGGAGACGTATCTGGTGCACAGCAAGTCCCTCAGCGCGGCGACTACGGCCCGCACGGGGCCGCAGCGGCCGGCGCGGCGCTCGGCCGCCGTCAGCACGTGCGTGCGCCACCCCGCCGCGTGCGACACCAGACGCGACACGTACGACGACACCTTCTATAGAGGTGGTCGTTATTACAACAACAGATAACATAACGCATTATTAGAGATGGCAATAACGGCTATTTACCAATAATGAATTATACTGTTGTGCTATTTTTCAATAAC
>DVZL01008635.1:0-10153 GCA_018236625.1 Lasaia peninsularis | reverse complement strand
GCACACCTACGAATAATATCACTCGTATAGTGCGGAGATTAAAAAATAAAAATATCGATAGAAGAAAATATTTATTACTTATTTAAAAGACTAAATTAAAGATTTAAGATATTTCAGTTTCATTATAATAATGTGATACAATATTTGTCATTTTTTATAATCTTACTATTTAAAATCACAGACAGCTTTATAATTATATCTTTCAAAAAAATTTTTTTTCTATTTTTTGCCTTTTTTGTGCTTTTAATAAAATCACAGACTGTTTCATAATCATGCAATAAAAACTTGTACAAATATCAAAAACATTGTAAATATACTTTTCCATGCATGTTGAAGTTCTCTTACAGCTACCTGTTTAGTGAACAATAAAAATACTCTGACATAAACAAATCACAAATTGTTTCATAATTACAATTAAATCTTCAACAAATATCAAAAACATTGTAAACATAGTTTTCTATAGAGATCTATGTTGATGTTTATTTATACATAGCTAACTAATAATAAAAATACTCTAGCTTTATGTAAAATAAAATATACAGATTGTTTAAACTCTTAAATCACAATCTTCAAAATTCTTAGATAATCTTAAAGAAATGGGCAATGGGCACGTATCTAAACTTATCTATTAAATAAATTAGTAATAAACAGAATCTTAATTTCTCTAGACAATGACCAACTGAAAAAAGCCATTTCTATAATCTTTTATTGTATTTTCGATTATATTATTTTTTATTTAGTATATTTTTGATGATTTGAATAATCCATTTTTAATCTAATTTTGGCATGATTCAGTGGCGGGTGCACAGTGCACACGTTGACTACTAGCGCATAACGTATACGTCTTATCTATGTGATACATATTATACCTAGCTATAAACATTATAAAATTACAATTATTGTATCACATTATTATAATGGAATTGAAAGATGAAAATTTATTATTTTAAATTTTTATTTACTGTGGAATACTTTAGATGTGCTTCGTCTAGGTGTGCTTCGTCTGGGTGCGCTTCATGGAATACCTCCTAATAGAGGTTTGCGAATTTTAAAGATTTAAATTTCCATGCGTGCGAAAACGAGTGACAGAGAGATCCGGGATAGGTATACTGTCTAGTATAGGTATACTCTTGGGGCTTTGAATAAAAGCAAGTGCGCATGCTCGACACGTAAACTATGGAAGGGGGTCCAGGATTTTTTTGGCAACCAGTTGGTCCGACTAGACAAACGCGATTTTTGTTGTTTTTCATAGGTGGTACCTTCATGCGCGAGCCCGACTCTCACTTATTACTGAGAAACCTTTTAATACATTTTGTATTACTTGTTTACTAGTTTTTTTATGACATAAGACAGCGAACAGGCACACGGGTCTCCTGTTGGTAACCGATAACAATCGTGGCCTATAGACACCATAGATTTTGTAGGTGCGCCGCTGATTTTATAGGCTATCCTAACCATCGGACCGGAACACGACAATATCATTATGGCGGCAGGAATTGGTAAGGTAGTGGATCCCTACCCGGGCGTGTTGCTGCATAGTAGTCTACCACCAGTGGTCATGTGACCCAGTTAATCTATACTGGTCTCTTACGAGCTGCCTGATAGGAAGGCAGTTGGTCTATTCTACATAGAAGACCCGAACCAACACGGTTTCAACCGGGTTTCTAATCGTTGAATACGTGTTTCAAAGGCAGTTGGTCTATTCTACACAGAGGACCGGGACCAATACGGAAAAAAAACAAGTTCGTTGGGTATATGACGCAGCGCTACTTCCTAGTTTCAGGTTTGGATGCTAGAGTGGGTGTAACCGAATGATCACTTGATTTATAAATCAACTTGTTTCGTTGCGGGTTAGATCAGCTATTTTAAACAAACATAATTAGTACCATAGATGAACTTGTATCTGAAAAAATGGCTAATTTTTTCCATTATACTATTTAAGAGATTTTTGCTTTTTTTCAAGTAGGATTTTTAATGAAGTACATAAAGTACTGAGATCATAAATGTGTATATTTTATAGTATGCAGGAACCTAAAGGCACTATCTGAAGATGGAACTCCTTATAAATAGTTGTCCTCAATATTAAACGTGTGTCTAATTCTCACGGGGATGGCTGTCTCTTTCTTACAAGATCAGCTTGTTAGGACTCTGTCTTCTCTACAAAACTGACAGAAAGGGAGGTGGGCTAGTCTAGAGTGAGTTCGTAATACTATGTATTGGGGACAGGAGTGAAATATCTATTCGTTTTATTTCATACCTTTAGCTTCGTGGTTTGAAGCCAAAAGACACTAAAAATGGTAATACTGCTATTTTATTAAGTCAGGCGTCACTTTATGGAAATAAAAAAATATTGTTACATAACCACACTGTCACACGGGTGCATAAGTATCTCTGACTTCCATTTTGGAGATATGGATGTGACGATATTTATCTATTTATTTATAAAACCACGGGATAAGTGGCGCACGAAAGGTTCCATACCGAATTCGTTTTCAAATAAAACATAAAATAAAATCACATTTTACACATACACCTTCATATTAATTATTTATGTTGAAGTGAATATGTAAAATCTATTGTTCTGGGTTGAGTCATTCGTTTTAATAAATAAACGGAGTAATTTTTATCCCTCCGTCTGTCTGTGTTCAGGCGGATCTCTAGAAGACCTGAGCCGATTTTCACGGGACTTTCACTGGCAGATAGTTAAGTATCTATATGTAATAAGGAATAATTAAGACTAATTTTCTTTAAAATAAATTAAATATAGATGAAGTCGTGGGCACAGTTAGTAGTAGGTACATAAGACCTAAAGTAATGTAATAATTTAAACAATAACATTTCATTATTTTGCTAATTCTATTCCTGCATTGCATAGAGAGTTCTGCCATCACACCATTGAGAGACATTAAATCTTGAGGATGTTTTAGCTTCGAGTACTTCTAGTGCGTCTTACTGTGTGGTGGGTGACATAATGGGTTTGATGCTGGATGCTAGAACCTGGACTGTTATCCGCTGCTTAAGTCCTTAAATGATTCCAACTATATCATGTAGCAGTAATGTAATTGTAAATTAATCGAAATAGAAAAAATATATTATGTTTAACTAATTGTTGCCCGCGACTCTATTTTTTTTTATGATATTGGAAGGCAAACAAGCAGACGGATTTCCTGATGGTAAGAAATACACGTCGCCTATAGACATCAAAGGTGGAAATGGTGCGTTGCCAACCTGAGGCTGAAGTGGTAAGCCTCTTGCGTGAGTAAGTTTACCGGCTACTCTACCCTACAAACCAGAACACGACAATGGCAAGCACTGACGCTATTGTGGCAGGAATAGGAAGGGCGGTGGTATCAATCCGTGCGAGTCGTCTGCTTTTAGTTACCTGGGACTATTTTTTTTTAATATCTTCAATGTATAGAATTCACTCTTCTAAATTTTTCTATTAGATGACCAGTTTTTAAGATTGATAATTGTTTATTCTCTATTTTTTATATCTGCGCCAATATATTAGTCCATTCCATATATTTTTTCATTATTCCATTCTTGGTGGAACTTTCACAGTCATATGCTTCAATGAAAAGTACTAATACTGTTTCACAAATAACTTATAATTGATATATTATGATGTAAACAGCCCACTAGTTATGCTTATTGCGTCATTTTCAGGGAGTACTACAGATACATTGCCGATCTTTTAGAAATATCTTCGTCCTTTTTTGAAGGATCTTAGGTGGCCAGTTGGAAATACCGAAGCTGGTCATTTTTTCACGTGGGTGTTCCACGTTAGACTTGTATAAGTGCGGTCGAAATGAAATTAACAGATTACTAAAACAGATACACAATGTTTTTTTAATATTCTAAAATTATAGTAGCCTAAGCCATTCCTTAGTAAATCAGCAGTCTGCCAGTGAAAGTCCCGTCAAAATCGTTTCAGCCGTTTTAAAGATTCGCGGGAACAAACAGACGGACAGACAAATATTCTGAAAAATATTATTTTGGTACATATATGTACCTTATAATATACTTCTGCATTTAGTGAAATGTAACTATTTTGATTTTACATAGAGACACCAATTTTATTTATTATTACCACCACCACATACCACCATAATTGAAAAACTTCAGTTAACTGTAGATGAAATTCAATAATTACGATGAAACTACGTTTATCTTTTTCCTTATTTCTGCCGATACTCCGGATTATCTATACTAATATTATAAAGCTGAATAGTTTGTTTGTTTGTTTGAACGCGCTAATACCAGGAACTACTGGTTCGAATTGAAAAAAGGTTGAAAAAAATCTAAAAATAGGAAGAAATTAATTCATGTAGTTTGCAATCATAAAGCTAAAAGTAGTATTTGATGATTGCTCTTTTAAAAAAGATTTGTCTCTCAACATTTTAAACATTTATCTCAGTCTTATTGGTTATTATTATAACTTCACTCTTATAACTTGTTTTGACTTTGTCAACTTGAAAATAGTCGTAGAAGCTGACGACCAAGCTATTAGGAATGTTATTGTCACCCTATTTATTAGAATTTGGAGTTCCATCATGAATCGCCTCGCTGGTCGAGTGGCTAGCATACACGCCTAACCACATCGAGTAACCGCGAGGCTCGGGTTCGATCCCTGACGGGGACAGGCATTTATGTGATGAACATAGATGTTTGTATTTCCGGGTCTGGGTGTTTATTAAATTTATTCTTGTATATATTATTTTAAGTATTTCTAAGTATCGTTGACTAACACCCATAACACAAGCATTTAATTTGCTTACTTTGGGTTAGATTAATTTGTGTAATTTGACAAAGGCTATTTATTATTAATTTATTTATATATATTTTTACAGGAAAAGACAGCCTACAAGCACACGACCCTAATGATGGTAAGAGATAACATAGATATTATAGGTGCGTTACTGTCCTATAGCCAGGGTGGTAGGTTTAATGTGCAAGTACTGGTTATTCTACTCTTTAAGCCGGAACAAGACAATGTCATTATGGCAGAAGGAGTAGATATAGCAGTGTATTCCTGCCCGGATGGGTTGCTGCACAGTAATCTACCACCAGTGGCCTTGTTGGGAGAATCCAAGTTATGCTCACCTCTTACGAGCTGCCAGATAGAGAGACAGATGGTCGACTTTACAAAGGAGACCGGGACAGGTGGAGATCAATAAAAAAAATTGCTAAATAACAAACATCTCTTTATTTAATAATTATGTATTGGACATTTATAAAGAAGTACATATATATTCGTCGTATCATAATTTTCTCCTATAATTTGTACAGTTTTTAAAATCGATTCTAAATAAATCGATTTTTATATTACGAGAACACTTACATTTCTAATCTGAGGTAGTTGAAACGGCAGGTAAAAACTGGGATTCTTTAATCAATTTACAAGCAATGATTTTAATATTTCTACAGATGTGTTTCGTGTCTAAAATAAAAATCTGTGCGCTGGTATTACATGTGCTTGAATAAAAAACACAAAGTAATTAAAATAGTTCAGCAATGTATAAAAAAACCAATATTGAAATACAGTTTAATATAGGTATATAAACATACGGCAGTTTGTATGTGGGAAAATCTGACAGTTAGATAGAGAAATAAGATCACGGTACTTTTAGCTTCATATCCCTGATACCCTGTCCATCTCTCTCTACTAACGCATGCGCATTAAAAAACAGCTGACATTTAGCTACTAGAAAGAGATAGAGAACGGTATCTTTACAGCAATATTATGTCTTTTTTAGCCGAAAGATGGTTAAAAGCTCTGCTCTATTTAAACATTTCTATGATAAAAACACATCTGTAGTTATAATAGATAATCTATTATGTTTTTACTATAAGTATCTAGATATTCTAAGGAAAATCATTTATCCTTTGCGATGAATTCATATAATTTAGTTTATTACGAACGTCTTTTAACGTTAGTTAGTTTAGACTAACTAAAGATTTCATTATGAAAAATCTAGCTCCTTACAGACAACATTCATGAAAATACTTTTTCCAACAGATTGAAAATTCCAAAACAAATGGCACTGTCTACACCTTATAAACAAAGCAAGAAAACAATATAATATCAGAAAATAGGAACTTAACTCGATTGCAAGAGACAGCACAATCATAAAACTCACTTTTTACAATTAAATATCTACTATGACTACGACGTAAATGCAAATTTTAAATACTAACTATTTTTTAAAAAACCTGTAATTTTATTCCGTTGTTTATCAGTCGTGACGGATGCCTATCAAAAATGTTTTATTCGATGTTATTATCAAGAAAATAAATGAAACCATGAAACTAAAGGAACTATCTGGAGATTACACTGTTTTTTTCTTAACGGACAGGCTAAGACCATTGGCCATGCTGCCTCCTTCTCTTTTAATAAAAACCTATCCTCTATACATATTCACTCACTCTCTTTATGCGGGTTTACTAAGTTAAAACAAGCCGGCCTAATGAGAATAAGATAGATGTTTAATATTGGGGACAGGTCTTTGTTAAGAGTGTAATTTGCAAATCCAAACCATTAAAAGATTAGACTCCTGCCAGAGTCCTGTTCCAAATACGTAGTTTTGACAACTTTCTCTAGAATGAGCAACCTCTAGCTGCGAGTTTTGTGGAGTTTACAAAATCAAAACATGCTTTATGAGAATAAGATACGCTCTAAGAGAATGAGGTAGATGTAAAATTTGAAGTCAGGTCGTTGTTAGGAGTGTAATTACTAGTACCTTTAGCTTCATAATGCAGACTATGATTCATCAATATTAATGCCTTTATATAGGTTACAGATTATATAAGAGAACTTTGGCTTTCTTTTACCCTGGTGCAAGACAACCTTAAAATTGAGGTAGATAATGGCACAGCACTAAATTTACACTTACTAACAGTAATTAGATCGTAACATTAAAAACTAGACAAGATTTAAATTTGTACACATATTATTTTGTACCAATCATTTCTTTGGAAAATATATTTTATTTATAGTTCTCGCTACACTAGAGAAAACCCTTATCGAACTTCTAAAAATACTCCTACTAAAAAATAAAATAGTAATGATCAACATTAAATACATTCGTACACGATTTAAAATTTTTGCACTAAAACATAGAGAACAAACTATTGAGGGACACTAAATCAGATTAAAAACAAATTAAATAATTTCACTACACCTAATAGGAAACTAATACCCGTAGAACAAATTGCAATAATGCTTATAAAACATTCTCAATCCGTCTCTTAACCATAGACACTAGAAAGCCATGTATATTAACAAGAATTGTTATACTAAAACTACGTAGATAATATATACAAATACGACATTTATATAACCAAATAAACAATTCAGATTGTACACGGCCTACATAGTAATTTAAAACTATAATAAATACCAAATAGGTAATACTGTCGCCTATTTGGTTTTACCAAATAGGTATTATTACTAAATAGGTAATACCAAATAGGTAGCGGTCGTCTACAAAATAACAGCTTTCACAAACACATATTTAACAAACATTCGAAAATGTGAGAATCTGTACATCGTATAAACAGTTACTGAATTTACAATAGCTAAAATGTAAACGCTTATATACTAATAGATAAATAATAAATATTTTTTGGAGTCAGCATTATGTACAAAAGCTCGTCACGCCTGGCCAGCTCAAATTTTTTGCCATTCCGTTCGCTCTGATGCGTATGCCAAAGAAATTCAGACTAAAGTCCACGTAAAGATAGAATATTTTCCACACATTTCAATATGATGATAGTTTTATTTATCATAAAAAGAAATGCTTAAACAAAATCAAAAGTTAGCTGATTAAAACTTGACGCGTAGCATTCTTCCAGGCCAAATTCAATCTTAGTTTAGACAACAATGTCATACTAAGATTTCAAATAAGGGAAATACTTGCTGACTCATGTTTTAGGGCAGCTATTTAAAACTGACAATAGTAATTTAGAAATCTCAAAGTCTAAAAAAATATGAGTCTATAACTGGAGTAATTCAAAGATAACTAAATTGAAGGTTTGTACAGTGATTGATTATGTGATATTTAGATATATTTTTAAACTTAAAATAAATTACTTTTTATCCAGTCATTACGTAAGTAACTGGGGCTTACTTAAAATTAGTAAAAATGATAAATTCGCAACCATGGCTTGAAATTAGTCCTCTTACAAAAGTTGCGAATCAATATCTAATAATCAGCGATTGTAGACTAGTCTTTGTAGCTGATACAATAAGGGACGCGACCTTCTCGTTCCCGGCCGTATTCCGGTTACTGTTCATCAAGCGCGAGGGAGGACACTACTTTATGATCAATAAATGAATGGTTTTTCTAACTAGAACAAAGAGATGATAAATAAATCAAAAAACCCATTGTGCTCCGCGTTTTTACAGCGTTCCATGACTTCACTGGACAAATTAACAAAAACTTGTGACGTTTTTACATTGTTTGTCACGCTTATGCAAATGGTTTGACAATAAAGTTTTAACTGTAACAAAATTGCCTTTTTTACGGCAAAAAAATGGCAAACTCATTGTTGTATTAAAATTATTTCACAAAACGATTGACTATGATAATTATGCGGACCCGATGGTAGTTTACTAGAAATAACAATATTCGCATTCTGTGTTCTTATTTCGTAGAAATATTATTTAGAGCACATACAAAGCGAGCGGAAAATGCCGAGCTTGGCGTCTTTAGCGCGACTCTACATAGAAGGAACTCGTATACCGGCTCAGCGGCGCGCCATGCTTTACGATATGCGCCCACTACGTAGAATGCATGCGGAGGTCGGTTGGTAGATCCGGAGAAACCGGCGTGTTAGACCTTCGCTTCAGAGATAAGTCCTCTGGTTCAGTTTGTTCAGGCCAGTCGTCCCAACGCCAATCCCCTAAGGCGGTTGTCGGCGGACTAGACGTGTCTGATTCGCAGCCAGCACCTATACACCGATGCATTGCAGCAGCTTGTCGCCTTCTAAACCTCGCTCCACAACGACATGAAAACGGAGCATCACCTTCATGAACCAACGCGTGAGCTTTAAGCTGGTTGGAATCTGAGAAACGTGCTGGGCAGCGAGCACACGCGTACGGCCTCTCTCCCGTATGGACACGAAGATGTCGCCTCAAGTTGGCGACTTGTACAAAATGTCGCGGGCAATGAGGACAGCTGTACGGTTTTTCTCCGGTGTGAAGCCGAAGATGCGTTTTAAGGTGATGGTCTCTGGTAAACCGCTTATGACACTCCCCACACTCAAAAGGTTTCTCTCCTGTGTGTGTACGTTCGTGGTTTTGTAGGACATGCTTGTATCCGAATGAACGCGAACAGACTTTACACGTGAAAAGTTTGTCTCTAGGTGGTTCTGTTGTACCTGGCGAGGAGCCAGAGGAGGGCGGGGAAGGGGGGGCAGCAGCTGACGTGTCATCTAGTTTTGGAGTCCGTCTTCTTTTACGAACCCTATCTAGTTCCGGAGCGGGAGGTGGCAGAAGGGGTGCAGGAGGTGATGGTGGCCAGGCCGCAAGGAGAGCGCCTGAGTAAAGGTCTGCTGGCAATCCAGCGACAAGTGCAGCTGCTCTACTAGCCAGCAGCCGCTCTGCCAACATTGGTAGAGTCTCTTCTCGCATACTCGACAGAGATCTGACTGACACACCTGAAACAAAAGGAACAACAAAGTTCAAGCAAGTAGTTACAATTCTCACGCTTATTTTAAATTTAAGAGTCAATCTTATATTAGTATTGTAAAACATAGCATGAAGTAAATTTTGTGAAATATGAATATATTGAAGAAAGAAACAGTGTTTTGTAGGACTTGAATACAATAATTATTAATGTAATTGATACTTTATCCACATTCTACTTGCGCTAAGTGGTATTTTATTTTATATAAATAAATAAATTTATTTTATATATTTACATTAAATATTCTGTAAAATGGTCTTCGTAAAATATTATTACATCTATGTATATATTATGTGTAGTAAATATTTACTTTAATCATAAGATAAAATAAATATCTACAGTTAACGATTATTATCAAAAATGTCATAAGTGTGATTGTCTACTATACTTTTGATAGAGATATTTTTTTTAAAATATAAAAAGTACATACTCGTACTTTAGATTAAAAAACTTGTTTTTTTTTT
>DVZL01008634.1:0-10154 GCA_018236625.1 Lasaia peninsularis | reverse complement strand
CGGAGCCTATTCGTTACAACCAAACAAACAAACAAACAAACAAACTTTTCCTCTTTATAATATTAGTATAGATTGGTTGTTTTCAGATGAAGGAAAACGGATGAACATACAGAGATTTGCTAATTATATTGAAGCCCGTCCTTTCAAATTTGAAGTTTTATCAATTTTTAATATCATTGGACGCATCATTTCTTGTCGCAATTTTAAATATTTGCGTCACTTACACTATCGTACTTCTACAACTTACACATGTATATTAAAAAGCAAATTGTACACAATGACAGATATCTGTGCAATAATAAGAAAGATTTCATTAATATCAAAATTGAAAACTTTCACAGTCCCTACCAATTAAATTAATGTATATTTTATATAGTTGCTAGCTTAGTCTATCCTTACCTGATGGAAAGTGAAGAAAGGGTCGAAAGTGTCGAACAAAAGTGAACTTTAAAGAAAGATCTTTAAAGTTGCTTTAATAACAACGGTCTAGAAACTTCCTTCCCAGGTAGAGAGTTCCAATCCTTGACCGTTCCAATGATATAAGAAGTAAATCTTTTTGTCCGGGGAAAGGATATATTTTTATATGTAATTAAATAAAAAACTATGTATTGAGTGAAATGTTTATTTGTGAAAATAAAAACACTTTTGTTTTGTTTTATACTATTTTATGTGTTTGATTCAGTTATCGGAGACATCAAACGATCAATTCAAATTCCATTGAAGGCGTGCAACTTTATTATATCTTTGGCATTACATAGTGACACGTTAAATTGTTATTGTTATGATAAAATACTAAATATCAGTGACATTCATTTTCAAATATTTGCGTGCGAGTATGACAGTACTCCAACGCGAGAAAGAAAGCAGGAAAAATTCAATGCTCTAATGAGTATATTCCAGCAATATAATTAAGTATTTGATAAACCAATCTATCAAAAAGAGAACCAGTTTGATGTCTATCGGAACCACGTGACAGATGTAAATCTTAAACGGTCGCGCTTCTGTATACTTGATGAATGACTTTATACGTTCTGCATTATCTATAACGAGACAAAATGTTCAGGTATTCATCCATATTATTGCATTACAATAACACCTTAACTTTACCTATGTTATAATTTACACTAACGTCTTAAGTTCTATTCTTCTATATAAATCTATAAATACGTCCGTTTCCTTTTCTACTAGTGAAAACTAGATCAAAATTGATCCAGTAGTTTTCCTGGAATGTGGTAACAAATAAAATATATACATTTGGCTTGGTGGAATCATCAATGTTGGAAGGAGATAGTCGAATGAAAGAAATAACGTTTGTAATATATAAACATGTATGGTGGCACTTGTTGTGGCTGAATTCCCTAAATAGTCTCGAGCATGACAGAACAATGTTTGCCGGAACAACTATTCCTAAAAAAACTGGTCAAATCAGAGAAATTTCCATAGTGCTCCCACGAGGTCCACTTTCTCACACAAAATTTATAATAAAAGACTGGGAGGAAGATTCTGATATTGTTATTCTTATATCTGAGAGGAATATAATTATATTGTACAGGTGTGGGAGACGCGAGTGTGGATATGTAAGGCTGGCCATAACGGACCGCATCTTGCAGTCGACACCGGTCGCCGAACGGTGATCTGCAATTTTCATACTAAATTCATATCCGTAATACACGGACCGCTCGAGCATCTACTAAGCGATCGGAGCAGTCGCTCTGCTTCGAATGCTTAGAGCTGTCGGACCAACCGATTTTGATGAACTTTTTAAATGACTATATTAAATAGAGGGTATGTGTTTACAATAAGTATTATATGTCGGAACAAAATATGCTCTTTGAAATTTATTTGTGCTATTAAAATAATTAACGCAGGCGAAGCCGCTGGCGGAAAATTAGTAGATAAACTCTTACCAGTGTCTACGAGCACTTTATCTTGTAGAACCAGCTTAATCTTTTGTGTCTCCCTAGTCACCAACGTCGTCATGCAAGCCGGAGCGAACAATATCACGAACGAATTCAATATCAAAATGATCTGCTGACATGTAATATCCAGTCTGGACTGAAAGAAATAATATGCCAATAGAACTTCACCAATAGAAACTACAAATAATTTTGCGTAGACTCTTGTAAGCCACCCTGCACTCTAAACGGTAGACCGACAGAAGGAGGGCATAGCTTGTTACTAACTATGCCCGCGACTTCGTCCGCGTTTTCAATTAATTGTTTTATTTAACACATTTCTAAAACAAATGTCTGAAATAAAAGTAGCCTAAACTGTTTCTAATAAAATTAGCTGTCTACCAAAGAAAAACCCGTTAAAATCGGTTCAGCCGCTTCCACGATTTCGAGATTCAACTTACAAGAAGCTTCTAATTCGTGAGAACATAAACCTCGTAACTACTTACGTACTAGGTAATCTATACACATAGTAAAACTGTCGATGAGTATATTCTGTACATACGAGATACTAAAAAATATGCCTAGGCAACTAAAAACAGGCTACATAACACTTTTTTTTTTGAATTTTTGTCCGTCTGTAGGTATGTCTGAATCTCGGCCGCGATTCCCATCGTAATGAAATTTTGACTTACACATAGCCTATGTTTCGAGATAGGTTTTATGTGCTACTTGTTATCCTGTTTAAGGAGGTTCAGTGGGAGAAGGGATAATCTTAATTTGGCTATAATTCACGAACACTTTGTTTGTTGTAAAACAGAACATAGTTTATAAACTATTCAAAAATTACAGCCATTACAAACTCTTACTATAAATCTGCCGTAGTAATCGAGAGAGCACTAAGTCAAAGATGGCCGTTTTTTATTATTGTTGGATTCGGAATGTACATACGTCAAACGAGCTTTCTTTCTATCCGGTGTCAAAAATATACGTAAATTAGAAATGAATTTTCTTGTTTGATAAAGAGCAGTAAAAACAGTCAATTTTCTCAAAAGCCATTTTCTCGAAACCGCATTTATTGACTTACTGCTGTACTCGATTACCAGGGCAGAATTGGTGACCTACCTACCTATAATGGTAATTTGAAACTCGAAACGTACAGGGATCTTTGAACGCATAGGTCATCTTAAACTGGATAATATATTAATGTAGATTCTTAAACTAAAAGATAAGAAGAACCGTTATAAAATAAGAAAAGCTTCAGATAATGTAATTGTTTTTCACAAAGATTCGATCTGAAACTTTTGTATCTTTAAGGTTCCATACTCGAAAGGTAAAAACGGAATCTTATTACTAAGATTTCGCTGATCTTTCTGTCTGGTAACCAGATTGTATTTCATAATCCGTAATATTTAATAAGTTGAAATTTCCACTGATTACTGTTGCCGATGTTACAATAAATACTAGAAAGAGAATAAATTAATACCCACATAAAGGATGCTCTCATACAACAAACATGATTTTTGTCGTTTTTATAGATAATGGTATAGAATCCTTCGAGCGCGAGTCTTGCTAACAAGCCGTCTTAAAGTTCGTGGACGAAGTCGCGAATGCAGCTTGTATAATAAAATGTAAATATAAGAAAATATCGTATATACAGCTAGTATAAGAAAATATCGTCACGCCCACATCCCCAAAAAATAAATAGAGGTACCTACATATGCACCCATGATTAGCCGACGATATTTGCCATGAGGATACAGGTGACAAGTCCGCCGCCATATTGGGCACAAATCCCGAGTTTGCTCTCGATGTTTTCATTCACCGTAAGAGTACCTACTCAGAAAATACTCTGAAGTGCGTACCACTAGGCCAACGAGGCTCTGTACCAAAATACAAGACTGAAAATTACAAGTATAATATTTTAATAGTCTTAAATAAAAATACTTACTACACGACTCATTGATATTTCTATAATCATTCTTGACATGGCTAGCATATCTGACAGTACCTTGAAAATGATGGCGACCAAGTACTAAAAAATAAAGGTGAGGTAATTGAAATTTTTCGATTTGTAAACTGCGAAAATAATCAATATTTTTTTTGTTTTTATCCATATTCCAGAAAATATAGTGTCATTAAAGTTTAAAAATAAATTTATTTTGCACTTTATTTTTTCCGTAGTCCAGGTTCGAACCTCGTCCAACCAATGAGTTTTTCTAACTTATGTACATTTTTTGAGTTGAAGAAAATTTTTACGTTGAAGGAAAACATCGTGAGGAAGCGGATTCTTTGCTTGCTTTCTAGGTTTGGGTCTAGTTTCCCTTCTGGGTTGGAGAGGTCAGATGGCATTCGTTTTGTGTAATAACTGGTAACCTAGTCAAATCCCCTAGATTAAGTAGCCGACTTCGATATCTTCTGATATAATAGGTACCCACTGGATGAGACTTAGAAGAGGAAAATTAATTTTATTTTCCACTTGTCAAATTGCACTGAACATTTTGGCTTAATTAGGTAGGTATATTTAGTTTTACTGTTACAAAACTTAAAAGCGTTTATTTTTAATTTTAGTTTTTTTTTTTGCGAGTAATTTTGGTTTTACACAAATTAATTTATATAGAAAATAGAAAAATGGATTTTCAGCTATTATCATCCCATATCATATTCTGCCATATATTATATCAAAGATAATCTTCTGATGCTAATATAATCGAAAAACTTACTTCACTGTCGTAAGTTTTACACTTAGCTTCAGGTTGACAATGCAGCAATATGGCTTTGCTATATACGGAGAGCGTTTTGCATTTATTTTTTAAGAAATACATACCTAATAACCAAGCTGCAGTCCGAATTATTCTCTTTAAAATCTCTATTTACCAAAACAACCTAATTTTCAGACAAAAATTCATGGGTGAAAATATCAGCTTTTTAAAAAATCGGTAGGTAAATTTTTTGTTTGTTGAAATCTTTACTTTCTGATAGAGTAAAAAATATAAATATATAAGTTATGTAAAAGTTTGAGCCATTTATTAAAATTGATCTATTTAATGTAGTTAATAAGTTTAATTTAGCATTGCATATGGTCTTCATTTTCAATATTAATGCTAGATTAAACTTTTACAACATTGTGGTTTTTCTTACTTTTCCTTTCTCTGCTGGTCCGCATAGCCCTTTCTTGCCTTCAAGATGCGGTTAAAATGTTATTATTTAGTACTTACACAATATTTTTATATACATATATAATTTGCGGCGTTTTAAGTTATTTTTTTTTATTTACGTTTAATTATTGTACTTGATTATTTTACCTAGCAGCAAAATATTTTTGAAATTGGCTGGCATCCTTTACACATATCTAATGGATAATATCTACACATTTATACTTTTATGTATTTTGTTAGAATTTGTGTCCTATAAAGTATAAAACAAATTAAGTCATAGGTCACTTACAAGTCCTTGGAAAGCACGTTCAGTTTTCTTTAAAGAGTCGGCCAAGTGTTTGTAAAGATATTGAGCTCGTGATATGCTACAGACGTCGTCCTGGATCATCAACTTGAGGCTTTTTAAACGTAAGTATAAGGAATATAAAACATAGAAATAAACACAGATGGGAACTTTTGTAATGTTGATAATTATGAAGATGAAAGCCTCAAAGTTACTCTGAAAAATTTGAAATATGAGGTGCAAAGTCATGCTCAGTATACTCTCAGAAACCACGTAAAGAGCTATATAAAATATCATCTTATATTCAAGTGAATAAAAGTATAAATACATTTTGCTGTCAATCTGCCGAATACGTTTCATAAAAGCATAAAATGTTTTGTCATTTTTGTTGAAAAGTAAAATGAAAAACATAAAACAATACTCCAGTAACGGTAATAGTAGGAATAAAGCCGGTTCCTTTGCCGCAAATAGATAAATCAAGATGGACATTATACAAGTGATATTAGCATACGTAATTGCTTTTGAAATGAATCTTAATCTAGAAGACTTACGAATAACAAAACCAAATTTAAAATTAAAACAACATTGGAAAAACAAAAACAACATGTAAAACGAATTTGAGAACGGCTTGTTGTTGCTTGGATAGAAAAACGAGTTAATCTTCACTGTTCTCCGTCGTGCCGGCGTGGACTCCATTCTCGTTGAACTGTGAAAAATTAGCAGAAAAAAAATTACCATCTACTTATTGGTTTGCGTCTTCTGGAGTTCGTATTTAACGATATTTCCCTCACTCAAACAGTAGAGTTAGAGTTAATGCTAGTATGATAATAATATCTATATAACAGAAAGATTAAAGATAAGTTCACACACATCTGTGTAATGTCCGAGAGATGGACGTACCGTCAGGGATTATCTGTTGACACACATCTGTGACGTAAATGGACCTTAGATATATCGCTATCATAAATTGTTTGTTTTGCGAAGTTCCAATATTGTTTCTTGTTGGTATTCAAAAGAAGTGTCTTAGTCTTTTGCACTGACACGTTACGTTCGTCTTGTTAGGCCCCACACTGAAGCTTCATTGATGGAATTGACTCGACCGGGGTGCATTTTTTATATGCAGTAAGAGTGAACAACATGACTTCCATAAGAGACAACCGTGGCCTATTAACACCATACCATGTATAGCTGTCCTGTAGCTAAGCTTTAAGGTCTAATGTGCAAGTGTACAGGCTACTCCACCTTCCACACAGGAAAAAATCAAATGTTATGGTGGCAAGAATAGGATCCCGACCTGGGTGAATTGCGGTAAAACATTCTACAAGTTATATTGTTAGTAGTGACTTACCTATGTTCGCCTGTTACGAGTTTCTTGATAGGTAGGTAGATAGTCTATTTTACATAAGAAGCTAGGACCAATAGGCCAGACCAATGTATTCAACGATATTTTTTTAGATCCCCGACGGAAAACGTCCCGAGCCCGCACTGATGAAGATAGACTATGCTGTTAATCCCTAGTTAGCCTTTTCATCTGAATTAAGTGTTCAATGATAATTTGAATAATAATGTATATTGCTGAATATTAGTAATATCATTGTATTACAATAATAATATATTTACGTATTTCTTATTTCACGGCTCTGCTGCGGGTCATATCGTGATTTCAAACACCATATGGAATTTTCAGTAAAAAATATTTTAAATTTATGATGTGTATTCAATACTACAGCTATTTCAACAGTGTAACACCAAATAAAAAGGAATATGGTGCAACTTGAAATGTACTTAATATTTGAAGCTAACTTTGTTGTATATCGACCTAAATCTAAATGACTCGCTTTTGCCCCGCCCCTATACCACAGATGGAACGCAAATACAAATATAAAAAAGGATTAATAAATATCATCACGCCCATATCGCCGAAGGGTTAGATTAGGATAAAACTGTAGAACTATGAATTATGTACTAGTCATTGAAGATATTGAAAAGTGATGCTGGAGTCAATGATGTTAATGTACTAAGTTAAAAAAAACCTATTCACCTAAACCTATTCAGCTAAGTTTTATTTCTCCGGAAACACTGCCTTGGGCAGACAGTTCCAATCATTAGCGGTGCGCAAGATGTCTACCAAGTATGGATGGTACGTTTCCGTTCGTCTAGTATTACGTTGATAAAAAGGGGCCGGGAGAATCAAGCTATGAAGCACCTGTGCACACTCACCGAAATGCATCCTATAAAATACAGATAGACCAGCCACTCTGCGACGATGTTCAAGACTGAGCAGTTTGGCATCAAATAAATCATCATCGTTTATTAGCTTACGAGCTCGCCTATCAACTGAATCCAAGGCTGCAAGTTGGTATTTGGCAGAGCCAGCCCGAAGGTGGCAACAGTATTCCATAGAGGAACGGACTTGTGCTTGGTATAAAGAAAGAAGCTGGCCTGAAGTGAAGTACTGTCGCACCTTCGAGAGGATACCAAGTTTCCTTGCTATTGTTTTAGCCTTGGACTCAATATATTGACCAAAGTTGAGCTTACCAGACAGGTCAATTCCTAATATTTGCAGATGATCTTTAACGATTAAGGATACATTTCGGAAAGTGAGTGCGATGATAAAAGGGCTCTTTTTTGCGGAGAAAAGACACGCCTGAGTTTTCATGGCATTGAATTCAACAAGGTTTGTATCTCCCCAATCAGATACAGCTTGTAGTGTCGAGTTCATCCTCTCCAATATGGATTCTCGATGACACTGGATTTGGTCCGCTCTGTCTTTGGGGTTGGGCATATATCTTTCTACAACTGTGCTATCATCCGCGTAGCTTAGTATATTAGGCGCTATGAGATCATTAATATGGATGAGGAACACAGTCGCAGAAAGTACAGCTCCCTGAGGGACACCGGCATTAATAGAGTAGGATTCAGAAGTACAAGTATCAAGTACTACTCTAATCGATCTGCCACACAGGAAATCCGAAATCCAGGTACATAAAGCAGGATGAATTCCATACGATGGAAGCTTTCCAATAAGACAACGATGCCATACTTTGTCAAAGGCCTTAGAGATATCAAGAGAAACAGCTAATGCTTCTCCTAATGCCTATTATAAAGATAATAGGTCATTATTCTTGGTTGTGACTTTGACATTGATTTTGATCTTCAGAATATACACGACACACTAATTTTCTCATGAATACTATAACTGAACTAAATTATACGAAATGCCACCAAAATATGTAAATTCAATAATCATGAAAAATCAATACCTTTCTCATTATTACACCGACACTTTCTAGAGATATAATATTTAAAAATAAAGGGATATTTTTAAGTGGGCATCAAATTACAAAAAAAAAAAATTACTGAACAAATTATACAAATTAATATAACCCCATAGAAAGCAAATTATATGCTTGTATTATGGGTAAAAGACAACGAAACTATTACGAAGAAATACTATAAGTTCTTCTATGTATTAGTATAATCAAATACAAGAATAAATTTAATAACATCCAGCCCTAGAAATTCAGACATCTAGGTTCATCACACAAATGCTTGTCCCCGTTGGGAATCGAACCCGAGCCTCACGGT
The DNA here is from genome assembly GCA_018236625.1 of Lasaia peninsularis. Taxonomy (NCBI): domain Eukaryota; kingdom Metazoa; phylum Arthropoda; class Insecta; order Lepidoptera; family Riodinidae; genus Lasaia; species Lasaia peninsularis. The sequence continues at coordinate 1,233 of DVZL01008634.1, read as the reverse complement.
TAGTCGATGGGGTTAGGCGTCTACGCTCTCGCCTCACCTCTGTGGTGTAACGGTACTTCTGTCACCTGTTAAGACCGTTAGCCGCGTGGGGTATTGGGTTCGATCCCCAGGTTCGGGCAACTTTTATTAAATGTTTTTCAAAATATTCTGAGTAAGCATTACATTACCCGGAATATAGAATATGCCCGAAGTGGCGATAGGCTTGCCACCTATCGCATCAGGGCCCTAGTACCTTGGCTAACTGTGGGTGATCTAGTATATCTACTGGACTTACGATTCGTGGATATACTAGCACACCTCTGCCTACCTCTTCGGGGATATTGGCGTAAAGGTACTTACTATTTGCTTTAGATATATATTTTACTTCCGAGTAAGTGATATAATATCACCTCCCTTCTTATTAATATGATATTTCTAACCGCAAAAGTCGCAGGATACTTCCGATCACCACGTAACTGTGGTCACTGACTGAAATACGATCACTATAGCACATAACCGAAGGTTCATTCATCTTATTAGTAGTAAAAAGTATAATACAATCTAAATGAAACAAAATTCCTTTCTGCCGTCTTTAAGCAATGATCTTTCGAAATCCGCACCTGTTTTTAATGCGCTCTCTTTTGTGTAATTGGTGTCCTACTTAGACGCACGAGGTCCCGAGTTTGATTCCCGGGGAGGGCAACTAGTTCAATGATTTTTTCCAGTTTATCTGATTTTTGCCCTATATGGTGACGGACTTGCCACCTATCACATCATGGGAGATAATCTGCATACTTTATCTGCTTACTTTGGGTATATGAAAGTGATGATATTTATTTGTTTCAACGTGATATTTATTATAGACAGTTCAATTAAAGATTATGGGTTATGGTTATAGGTTATATTATGGTTTCTTCTTCGTCATAGCATAAGGCCAGTTGTGTTGTGGGTGTCAGTCAAAATATCTTACATATAAAATTCTCGTGTCACAATGTTCGTTCCCGTACTGTACCAAAATAGCTTGCTACCGATTTTCATGAATTTTTGTGAGCGTATTGAGTAGGCTCTCGATCGGAATACGACACTGTTATTATGGCGGTAAGAATAGGTAAGACGGTGGATCTCTACCCGGGCGAGTTGCTGCACAGCACTCTACCACCTGAGATCTTGTTGCAAATGACCTGCGGGGTTATTGTGTATCTTTTTGACAATTATAAGATACGAACTCCGAGCCGGAGTTCTCATATATTCACT
>DVZL01008633.1:0-10154 GCA_018236625.1 Lasaia peninsularis | reverse complement strand
TACTGGACTTACGAGTCGTGGATATACTAGCACACCTCTGCCTACCTCTTCGGAGATAATAGGCGTGAAGGTACTTTATTATAAAATAAGTTTTATTCTTTTATCAGCTCGGTGAAGATCGGCCTAGGTTCGGATCTTAGACCATAACGCCAATTATCGTAAAATATATGTGAATACTTGGTCATTGGTGAAGATAAATACACTGAGCGCTATAATGTCTGTAGCAAAACTATGAAGGATATCGTATAAATAATTATGAAGTATTATAACACGGGCCGTATCATACTTCCCATAACATTAGCTATAAATTGATAATTACTTTTACGAGCGAAACTTCCACTGGCCACACATAATGTTTCATTTTGTATAATAATTCGCACCTAGTTCCTATAGTCTAAAGATCCGATAGGTATAATATCGACTTTCACCGATCTGTTTAATGGATCAAACTTATTCAATGGTTATATAATGGTTAGCTAGATAACATATACTTATTAGAAATGACAAAAATCATAGGTTGCCTGACAAAATCTTGGCCAGGATAAGTATAATTACGTAATGAAAAATTGACAAAAGATTATCACTAACGGTAAATATAAAGCCTATGGGATATGCAAACGGAGGGTTATTCTTTTCCTGCCATGTGTAAACAAACCCATTTGTTTAATATATTTACCAAAATTCAAAATTCCGATTTATTCTGAATAAGATGATTACGGCAACCGTTATTCAGGACAGACTTTTTATGGGTAAGCCGCCCGTAAAAAGTCTATCTTGAATGACGGTTGCCGAATTTTAAAAAGTTAAATTTTATAAGGCATCCAATGTTTTTTTCTTATTTTTAATAAACCAAATTACCTATCGAACAATTTTTAAAATCCATTAAACAGATCGGTGAAAGTCGATGTTATATCGAATCCCCTATTAATATGAAATATGAAAAATAATATGAATTTAAATGAAACATTTTTATTTGCCGAATTCTCGTATGTGTATTAAGAAGTTGTTACAAAAAGTATTTAGTTGGGTAAATATTTTAATGACTAAGTGTTTTAAAGCTAAACCAAATAATAATTATTGTTTTGTTTATATCTCGAGTGTGAATCACAGAGTATGGGACCAAGTTTCAATCACCTTCTATATTTTATTAATATAAATAAAATAAATAAATATAGTTACGCACTTCTATGTTCCAAAAAGGGCACAAATCAGAAAATGTGCTTAAGTTAGAAAAATTCATTGGTGAATGGCGGGGTTTGAATCTGGACTAGCGAAATATTAGTTCGAAGCTTGCACTATTAATCCACCGAGCCTCTTAGTACCATAGAAGTGGATACATCCTTAGGTAAAGGATATGGTGAAAAACAATAACATGTTTGTCATATTAGTGTTGATGATGTTGCAATAAATACTATTATACATACAGTAGCAAAACTGTGGACGTTGGTATAAATAATTACGAAGTATTCGTAACGTGGCACGGGCGGTATCATATCTCGCATAACATTAGCTATAAATTGATCGTTACTTTTACGAGCGAGTCGTCCACTGGCCACACATTATATTTAATTGTATTCGAGATAGGCCCCCAATTCCTACTGTGTTATTTAAGGATTTCAGCCAAAAATAGGTCCAAAGTATTATGATCTATTCTAAAATGGCTGCGATTTTTCTATTTTTCTTCTATCAAATTAACTTACTTATTTTTCCTTATCTAAAGTTGGCTTATTCATTCTTAACAACTTTAAAAAAAAGAGAGAGAGTATGTCCAGTAATTTTTCCGTAACCTGCAAATCAATTTTTTTCAAATCGAGATTGACAAAAAATGTCAAGAGTAATTTAATGAAAGCCTCATACTTTTTACTTACTTAGAAGACATTTGACTATTGAATAGACAGATTTCTTGATGGATGGAACATGTACCACTTGATGGTAATGAGAATTATCCAATCTAGAGTCTCCAAACTACATTTAAAACTGAAATACAATATGGCATCAACAGAATGGGATAAATAAAAGATAAGTGAAGTCACTCACAAGTCACTATTATGTAAAATTCGCCCATCTCAGGCAACTAAAATGGAGTGAGCATCAAAAACACCTTACCTATTCCTGTCGCCATCGAAAGACGGTCGTTCGCTAGCAAACTCTAATTCTGTTGGCTAGCGATGTTTCTTAGATGGCCTAAAAAATTCACTCTTGGCTAGTGTCCTTGCTGTAAAAAAAACGATAGTAATAGGTATATAGGCAGTCGCTACAATCGTAAACGAAGTTGCGACTACATGTAATCCAAAATAAGAAAAAAATACAATAATTTCTGGTCAATAGTCCAAAATACGAAATAGAAATTATTATGAATATTGCTGGTTCGCTCTGTCAGAACGTCAAAAATATACGAAAGATAGTACGGTAAAGACGTTCTCAATAAATAGCCAAGCAAACGACATTAATCATTTGATAATGAGCCGCAGCGTTATCATTAACTCCTCACCCATATTTCGTATCAGGCGAGATATTTTAATTTGTATATCTTACAAGCTATCGTTAGTTTCATGATACGTCAGATTTGTTTGCTTTTGATAAGATAGCTTGCAATCTCTTTGCGGAGTTGTCAGGTTGAGGAGATAGTACTTGTAGTTTGATTCACTACGTTTATGGTTGTGCCACGTAGTGATGTGACTAATAATGTAATAATATCCCAACCATTTTAGTTTTTCTGCATTGGTGTTTTTATTTTCATGTTAAAAGATAGCGAACGAGTAGGCTCTCTAGTAGAACCGACTGCAATCGTTGCCATCTTACCATCAGGTGACTCACTTGCCTGTGAAACGTAATCCACAAAAATCTTTTGGGGACGTAGAATCATATAAGAATAATTAAAAAATGCTCAATAATTAGTTTGTTGTATTCTCCGTTTTTTTTATTACCCGCTACGGTATGGAGACTGTATATATGCGTTTGGGGTGAGAGGATGTGTGTGTGTGTGTGTGTGTGTGTGTGTGTGTGCAAACCAATGTCGTTTGCACCTTTATTTTCATAGCTACTGGTCCAATTTTGATACAATTTTGATGAGTGGTGAGCTTGGATCTGTTTGGTGCATACTTTTAGGATTTACCTAAATTGTATATTTACTGTGACACCTCACAAGGAGGCGCCTGCAATAAACGTTTGTTTGTGCAAAAATACTAGTCCAATTTAGATATCGTTTTCATTAATAAATTGGCTTTGTATAATGGGTTGCATTAATGAAGATTTTTAAATAGAAGTTACAACAGTAACTCACAAGGTGGCGCTTCAGTAATCCGATTTCGATGCGGTTTTCAGTATAGGGTTTCTGAATGACTTGTAAAGGTTCTTAAGCAGGAGTTACGGTTGTAAAATCGACGGAGGGCGCAACAGTAATATATTTTATGTATTATGCATTTGCCTATGCTCTATAAGAAGTTCAAAATAAAATCCAAATGGCGAGGAGTAAGTGGGTTATCAAAGACCTTAATCGGCCTCGAAAGAATCAAGTGTTTTATTTTAAATACACCTTACAGTATTTATTTTCTCAACAATACGTTCAAAACTTCCTCTTCGTATTTACAGGGCAAGCATATCCTGTAGGGCGGGCAGCCCTGCCAAGCTGACATTAAGCCCCTCGGGTGGGAGATGTGATGAATATTTCTTTTTTTATTTTTTTATCTGAGATATATTAGTATCCTTTGATCCGTCCTAAAAGAGCCACGTGTGTTCTCATCCGCATTCGTGGCATTCGCCATTGATTTTGGCGCGTCCTCGACCTTCGCTCTGAGCCTCTCCCGCCGGATCCCCCTTTCCTCCCCTCCCTCCCCCCGGAATGCGACAGAAACGGGGCCAATGAACATCTTAACATTTTGTTCTGTGTTCTAACCAAAAGAAAATAACTGGCTGATATTAATTTTTATGTACTGGAAGTAACGATTTCAATTTCAATAGTGTTAACAAAATAAAAAAAATATCGTGACGGCTATATTCCGAAAGGGGTAAGCAGAGGTACATATGCACCTACTATTAGCCGATGGTATAAGGTCGGCCGATAGGTGATAAGTCCATTAGGTAATACTGGTTTACATTTTTTACTATTTATGGGATTTCAAATCGATCGGAAAACAATTTGATCTTGAACTTTGCAACTAAGTTTATTTAAGGCTATTCTTCACTAGTTAAACGTTTTCCATAATTTTGAGTCAGTATTTGACAAAGTCCTTTGTCAGTTGTATTTTGGAGAACGACTTCATACCTTTATGTCGTCAAATCTTAAGCGAGAGTTGTTTGTTTGCACGCTTAACAAAGCTAGTTTTGAAATTGAAATAGAAACAATCATACATAAATACCAAAAAATATACCGATTTTATAATGATATAAATTAAGCTAATTACAAATAGTGGTATTTAAGAAGTTTTAAACTTGATATAAAGTTTTACTGATTTAGTGAACCAAGGTGAACATAAATCAGGCATTAGGGCTAAAAGAGCAATTAAGTTTTTATTAAATAAACTTCAAAATAACTCAAAAAACATGTTATAAAACATTCATTTTACAACTAATAACAGTTATAAAAATATATGTTTGTGCGTCTTTCATTTAACATGAAATAAAAATCGCACAAACATATATTTTTTAACGTAATAGTTTCCAAACCAAAGTATCTAACAGACTTATGCACGATATTTTAAATAAATTAAAAAGCATTCATTTCATTACAAATCTTTTTAAATAAAAATGAATAAAGTTACCGAAATGTGTGAAAACTTGTTAATATTGGTGCGGAATCGGAATTCCCGGTTATTGATTGGCGTATCAATATGTTGGTCGCGGTACAATTTATTGGTGGTTTCGTGAGCGTAAACTAATTATTTCAATTAGCCATTAAATACAGTGGCAGAGGTTTTACAATAAATATCACTGAATTTATGGGAAAAGTAAGAATAGTATTTTTCTTTAATACAATTTTAATGCAAGATGCGTTTATTACAATTTGGGAAGGGCATGATACCGCGCAGGATGTTAGGTGAAAATGGGTAAGATTTTTTAGCCAAAGTATTACAATGGAAGCGCTTGAAATTATATATCTATATGGTAGCGGGCAAATATATTATAATATCTCGATGTAAGATGGGTTACGATTTGTAAATCTAGTTGAGCACATCATTTCCTTTATAATGTTTAAATAAGCTTATTTTCCAAAAACATCAGACACTAACAATCACATATTAAACATCAAAACCATAAGGTTATTATTTTTAAAATGGATTGCAAGTATGTTTTTATCAACAAAACCTAAGAGTTAAGACTCGTAAGTCGATTAGATATACTAGAACATCCATGATTAGCCAAGGTACTAGGGCCCACAATGTGATAGGTGGCAAGCCTATCGCCACTTCGGGCACATTCTTAAATTCGTGGGTGTGTCCTAGTATATCTACTGGACTTACGAGTCGTGGATATACTAGCACACTTCTGCCTACTCATTCGGGGATAATAGTTGTAAAGGTACTTCTTCTACCTTCTAGAAGAGAGTATACTCATATCAGCAATGCATCTGTGATACTTCTATCACGAGCGTAGCTAGAATTGTATATTTGGACAACTGCCCTTGATTCCTAGTGTTACGTATGTTAGTGGGCGACGGTGATCACTTATAACCATCCACTTGCCCGTTCGTCTCCCGTACTATAAAAACCTAGCTTTCCCAATGAAGAATTTGTTGATAAAAAAATGGTGCACTAGTACAAACGAGGATTAGCAGATAAGTGACACCTCCCGCATAATCTACCCGCAATCTTATCTGATGGCGAATCTTGACGTGAAGCAATAACAAGGCCGCGATAATGGTAACCACGTCAAACGTATCAGGTTTATCTTATAACAACGTTTTAAGACTAAGTAAATTGCTATTCTTAGGGTTTTTCATATCGCACTTTATTAGTTACATCCTAACTTCATTTGCTACATTTTTGTAGATGTTGTTTTTTATAAACAAGATTGTAGTGTTAGTGGCTTGCGCTTTGGACTTCTGAGAGTCCTTTCGAAGCCCACTACGAAAAAAAAGATTCCCTAACTTCAGTAAATTGTCAAATGCTTTTACAGTGAAGGAAAACATCGTAAGAAAACCCGATTCCTGTACTTAAGATTAGGCTAGTAATAGTATTTCTTTGTTTCTTCGCCAATTTCTGTTGCTAATATAAATAGGTACCTACCAAATACGGAATAGGTAAAATTAAAGTTTAATTGAAGACAACTAATGTGATTATTTTACCATTTTTATAAAGAATGGTACGGAACCCTTCGTTACCATGATCCGTCGACCCGTAAAAATACTTAATTGCAGTACTCACATAGGTTAATTTATTTCAAATAGTATAAAAATCTCAATTAAACTCTAAAGAAATGCTTTTGTATGTAATAGGCTAACCTAGCCACCCATCACATTGTTCCTAATACCTAAATAGTCTGGTCACCAAAGCTTTCGAATTTTTTTTATTTTCACAACTGACTCCTTGTGACATGCTCGTACTCATGACTCCAGGGGACCCCAGTTTGGGAAAGGCTATTCTATAAGATCCGTATTTTATTTAATTAGAAAATTACTTTCGTGTGAAATTGACAGCTACTCGTTTTCGTAATGAATTGTTTTAGAAGCAATGGAAAGATTTTATTTAGCCTGAAGGTGTCGAACTCACAGACATCTGAAATGATTGATACTAGAAGTTCGCTACAATCGCATCTGCGCGCTCGCCTACTTTAAAAGACAAATATGGCTGCCTGTAATAAAGCTTTCTAATATAACAATTTACTAATTTTTATTCCCCAAAATTAGGTAAGCTAATTTTGGGGAATAAAAATTAGTAAATTTCAAAATCAATAGATTAGAAGTCTTCTAGAAATAGAAAACTAGTTTAGTGTTTGTTGTAGGTAAGTAAATAGAGAAGTTGCAAGTAGTACTTACTTAATGTGAATGTAACATAGGAAAAGTAATATTCAAACGTATGTTTACAAACCTTTGACTACGAGGAAGAGGCTCCAAAAATAATAAACTTTTGGCGTCATGATTTATCATGGACCCTTACAAACAAATCTTTTCACTTTATAATAAGGGCATAGCGGATATATATTTTACTAATTCTATAGTACGAGTATATAATTTTATCCACAAATTAATGTTTGAATGTATGTTCCATTTTTACGTGAAAACGGCTGATTTTATGTTTCATGTTTTTTAGAAATATATTTTTATCTCAAATAATTTCCGTTCGTTGACTATTTAACTTTTTATCATATTGCAGTTATTTGGTTAAATACGCTAGAAAATTATACGAAGGAGTTCTTGTTGAACTAAATACGTCTGTGAAGTTCTAACATCGCCTAAGGCCTGACTTACACCAATAATGTAGTTGATAAATTGTCGAGTAAATGTTAGCTTCAATTTAAGCGATACAATCTATCAACAAGTTACAATATAACATTTCATATCCCAAAGTGAAATTTGTAGATTAGTTACTATTTTTCCCGTTTTGGTGCGGGCTACCTGTGTTGAATCTGCCTCCCTATAAGGCAGCCAGTAAGAAGCGGGCATAGGTCAACTGGGTTACTTCCAACATGATCACTTGTGCTGTGGAACTACTTGCCAGAGACTTGCTCTGCCACCGCCTTACCTATTCCTGCCGTCATGATGACGTTGTCGTATTCCGATCTGGATGGTAGAGTAGCCTTGTACATTAGTTCTAAGAGCCTGATCAAAGGATAGCGACGCACCTACAACATCTATGGTGTCTATAGGGCAGGATTGTCTCTTACCATCAGGTATGCGCCTGTTCGCTGTCTTATCAAAAAGTACTTATCACATTATTAATTAGGTGTAAATCAGGCTGAAGTCTTTTAATTCAGGAGAGTGAAACATCGTATATTATTTCATTTAAAAGTAATGTTCTAGTAAAAAATTAATGAAATAATTTAAAGCCATTTTAAATAAGTAACTTTAGAGATTAAAAAAAACACGTACCTACGTATTCACAATCTGTTTATTATCTTAGCGAAATGGTTTCGCTATTATAGAATTGGAGCTTAAGATAAAATTGTCATTCCGGACTGTTAAATTAAACTAATTAAATTGGCTAAAATAACAAAAAAAAATGTAGAGAAATACTACAAGAGATTTTTATAAATCGTGACTGCAATTATAGAACTCCATAATATATGTCTACGATAAAAATTAGAAACTATTTAGAGCTTTGTAATAACTTTTATTTCTACTATTTAAGCGATGTTGGAACTTCACCGACTTATTTACGATTCATTCGATCTCATTCGTTTTACAACACACCAAAATGTAATATTGCCAGCGCTTATTTGACTCCGTTACTGCCCGTACGTACGTGAAAAAACGGACATTACGTGAAGCTTCGAAGTTTCACTGTCACGCTCTTAGCGGCATCAAATTGCTGCAATAGTATTTAACTAAAATTTTTATTATTACTTCTTATTGCTGCAATAGACAACTATATATATATATGCGACAACACCATAAACGACTTGCACAACAATCTTATTTAATTGTGAGAACATTATGACGAGTAGTGCTTATTTTGCAACCGTTTTATATTGTTCCCCATTCTCGGAAATACTGTTTCTATTAAGTTTCCATGTTCGACTCACCATAGGATCACTTCGCAGGGACATAATATTATCTATTTTATATGTATACATTAAAACCTTCCTCTTAAATCACTCTATCTAATAAAAAAAACCACATCCCAATCCGTTGGATAGTTTTAAGGATCTAAGCATACATAGGGACAAACGGTGGAAAGCGATTTTGTTTTGTACTATGTACTGATTTCTACAAATATAAAAAAAAATTGGTTTTTTTTGTAATTTTGTTACATCCTTTTCTTTTCTCTTGAATACTATTTCCATTAAGATTCCAGGTTACGTACAGGTCTTTTAGTTTAACTTAACTTTGCAGTAAATAATGATAATTCAATACAGTAGTCACTCGAAGTCCTGCAACTACGTGCGGAGGCTCTTACCTTTTCTGCCGTCTATAGGTTTTGGTAATAGAATAACTTACATATCAACTTTAACAACATCCTTGATATATACTTCCATAAACGATGTAATATTTAATACCAAGAGATCCTCTGTTTATTGATATCTTATTATAATATTAATATATTTCTCTATGAGAATGTAATGTACTTTGGGTATAAAAAATGTTTGGCAGAGCCTGGTGCCAGTTTTATAATATATATAAACATCATCTATTATTCAAGAACGGAAAGTTTGTGTTTTTGGATTTAACTAACTTCATCCGGAATAGTATATTAGACGGGTGAAAAGAAGTTCACCAGAAAGCAAGTACCTATATTAGAAGTTATAACTGCAAAAGTGTCTATGTACTTCTCGTTTCTTTCATCAGAATTGATTTTGATGCATTTTAGCATAAAAATAATCTAGTCCGTACATAAGAACTACTATATTTTATCCCGATATCTCAACCAGTTCCCGAGGGAGAGCAGATAGCTGTAATACGAGCGAAGCAACTTAAATACAATAAGAATCCTGTTATGTAGGATATATACACGAATCCAGCACCTTGTACGTAGACCTATTCTCGATCTCAAAGGCTTTGTAGCAATCTATCGTGCAGACCAGAGCCAATGTAATTACTGGCACAGAGGTTCAACAACGAGCGTTAGGTTTAATGGATATTGACTCTTACTGCACCTAATCCTATAAATCCAGTTAACCTCCTCACATGAGCTCCATAAAACATGAAATCTAATAGAAACAGTATTTAATAGAAAAGGAAACAGTGTAACGAGGTCGCAAAACAAACATTTTTATTATAAAGTTGTAGAAGTAATGGATAAAATAAGTAATCTTAATATAACAGTATAGTGAAACGAGGTTGCTATACAATAATTAATGATTAAACGAACTTACCTGTACATGAAGTTCAATCTTAATTACACGAAGTGCTTCGTTCGAAGAGATGAGTTGTGTTTCATTATTCTCTTAGGTAGGTAGAGTATGTATAGGTATAGGTAAGTATTATGAAACCACGTTGGATTTGGTATACGCGCGGATAGTCTCGCAGACGTCCATGTGCGTAACCATTTTTCCAAAAT
>DVZL01008632.1:0-10154 GCA_018236625.1 Lasaia peninsularis | reverse complement strand
CGCCCACTAGCCCGGTGAAGTTGAAGAAGTCCTTAAGACATACACAACGATTATCATTTCGAAAAAAAAAAAAAAAAAAAATAGTGTCATTCAGCTCACAAACCTTAAAATAGCAAGATAGAAAACACAGAAGAATTCTATCCATTGGAAGAAATACAGTACCTACGATGCCTTACCACATAAAATTGACTTTTGTGTATAGGAAATCTCATCATCATAACTTTGCGACATTTCTAGTATATTATAAACTAGTACATCAAGAAATTTAAATTTGTTCTAGATTCTCTTACCTCACGGGTGGAAGTATTGCACATTATGACTTCAAAAACTTGCGTGTTCTAGCTGTCAAACTTAAGGATCCTTGTCCTCGTACAAACGGTGCAATCAAGTAATAAATTTAGTTAAACAGCGCCCGCCGCGGAGGCAGCGAGGGGTAGTAGGAGCCCTATTTATCGAATTAGGCCTGTGTAATCACCGCTCGCTGTCATTTGTGCTATACACCGACTAAGTCTCTTTGATGTTAGAACTTAAATATTCATCTTAGAAATAATCATCTTTTGTGTTTTCTCTTTAATGACCTCTTTAATCAATCTGCACCTTATTATCTCAAAAAACGTTTTAATTTCCTCCATCCTTCTGGTTATCTACGTCGTTCTTCCATGTCCGCTCTCTTACATTTCCTCTCCAATAATTCCAAGTTCTATCCCCAGTCTTTCACAGTCTAGCCTATAAGATTTTGCAATTCCATTCCTATTGATATTCGCCACAGCGAAAACTTATTGTCATTTAAGCGGCAATTAAAACAACTCATCTCCCCATGTCCCTGAAATGTCCTATCCTTATTATTAATTAGGTACAACTTCGTTTACAATATGTATTATTATCTTTTTCTAATTTTTTTATTTGTATGTAGGTAGGTATATTTAGTTTATGTGTATGCAATCGATTTAAATCTTCAGACGTTTCATCGCTACTTTAAACGTTTTCAAAAAACATTCAAAAGCATAATTAATTAAAAGGAGTAATCAAAATTTTTTTTTTGTTTTGAATTTGGCACCCCTTGTTAATTGGTGATTAGACCGGCCACTTCTCTCACTGCCGAATTTCATCTACTAATCGATTTAGTCGAAAGAATCATCAGGTATATTAATAAGTGAAGCAAAAACTTTAGTCTCCTTTTTACGAAAAGTGCGAACGGAGGAGTATAAAATTTGACACACTTATAGTTTATGTGTAGGAAAATTGTAAACACAGAATGCTAATATTCTCCAATAATAATTATTATAAAGTAAGTGCATTAAATCAAAGAGGGTACTTTAAATAAAACATTACACACACTACCATGCATTTGACATATACAAAACTCAAGCACACGCATACATACTCTGTTGTCAAATTGGTTGTTTTGTTTGACATTTAATTTTTTAAGGTTTTATATTTTTAGGTATAAGAGTTTTTACAAAAAAAAATGTGTTAAACCCAATGATTTTAGTCTATGTTAAATACATAGACAGAAATAGTTAGTGAACAATTATGGAATCTAGTTTATTATATTGAAGATTGAAAAGAGTTCAATTTAAAATATACCTACTTTTAACTTTATTACATATAGCACTAATGATAACAGCTATATTTCATAACATTGTCGATATGGCGACAGACTTGCCACACATCATGGGACCTAATATCATCGGCTAATCGTGGGTGCATAATTATTCAGTCAGGGATATGTACGTAACAATATTATTAGATTATTCTAAAACCAATGTGACGAACATAATTCAACAGAATAAAGAGGCACTTTATAAATTATATTTAAATTGTTACCAAAAATCTCGCTGAGAACTCCATACTCATTTGCTTGCATAAAGATAGCTTTAGAAGTACTATACGTACTACTGCTATTTAAGACAAGAACAGACTATTATGTTATTTAAGGTAAACTTACACATACGGTCTAACAGCCCGATCACAGGGCAGCGGCGCACCTGCAACATCTATGGTGTCTATAGGCCACGGTTTTCTCTTACCATCAGGAGACCTTTGCGCCTGTTCGCTGTCTTATACTATAAAAAAAGACCTCATACACAAAAAGCCGAAGATTCTTTGACATCATTTTCTATACTACTCAGATCTGCGATTATTATAGCATGTTTCGACGTTAACATTAAACATGTAATATCAAGACTAATGTAGTCTTCAACACGAGGGTGAGTACAGTGACGCGTGCAACGTATATAATTACAGAGACAGAATGATGCTCCACGCGGATTGAGGCCTGTAGTGATGACTAACCGCATCCGTCTCCCAATCATCGATGTTCACACGTAAGTATGATTACGGTGATTATTAATCTGTGATTATTTTCATCACGATGATGATTATTGACACTGATAAAAATACATAACTGCAAAGTTATGAATGAAATGATATTTCATGTTAATCGTAGCCCATGATGATATATAAACATTACTTTCTTCACACAAAGCGGCCTGTTTGTATGAAGGGAGTAATGAATGTGGAGAAAGGTAAACAAGTATGTAAGAACCGTGACACTTGCCACTCGATGCTCTCTCCCTGTCCTGGCGTGAAAATATTTATGTTTGTATGTATCCTTATCATCGGATTTTCACGTGTGAATTTGATTAGGATGATTTTAATTTGTGATTATCAATTGCATTGTTTATATCATTTTATAATATTATTACGGATCATACTATTATAACTAAAAAGATTAACATGATGTGATCTGGAGATTATACTAATAATAATGACCTGTCCCTAATACATTGTATTTCTAACACTTTCGAAACTGGTTATCTCTCATTGTGCGAATTTTAGGGAGTTCACAAAAAATCAACAGTGAGATAGTCGGCCCTATTTTTTTAGAAATACTTTAGAAATACTCCAGATAGTACTTTTAGCTTCGTAATTAGGACTACATATATCAAACGGTTTACAAATTTGCAAGTTACATTGTAGATATGAATTCTTTAATCATTTAAACTACTACCACCATTCAGTTTTCATTTTGTAGGCTTAGTTTAGATTGGTGAACTTTCGTATTTTCCCAATATATTTAAAGTTGAAACTATTGTCATCGTACTTCTAGCTACAATAGAAGTACAACTCAGGGGGACTCCCCTGCCGGTAACAATATTTGTAACTCCAAACAGCCTCATGCGGGCGTCTGCCAGGGAAACGAATAAAAACACTAAATCCCTTTTGTACTTATGGAGATTTTCTCCGGGAGCAGCTTTGAAGTTGTGTGCGAATTACATTTTTAAATCCCAACTCGAACTTTTATTTTTTGTACATTTTGTAGAATATAAAATTGAAAAGTTTTTGAATAAAATCTACCACACTAGTTTTAATGAACTGCAAAACCATTTCATTGTTAATTGCTTAAGCTTCTTTGCTTGAGCGGAAAGAACAAAACGTGACCTATGTTCGAACCTGAATCTCCCAGAATCTTCGTGCCAGATATTATTAAAATTGGTTTAGCGGTTCTACCGTTAAAACTTTGGCGTTTTAATATTAGTAGATACTCTACTATTTTCACTAATGTGTTAATGGTGTGAATGCGTATACTTATTTTTGTAAAGATGTGACAACGCTCTATTTGAACCATCTAGGAAATCAGATAGTGTTGAGTTATTTTACAATTATGGTGAGATTGATACCGCCGCCTGGCCCTTACCACCACCATAACGTTAAAGATTTTTATTTTCTCTTTTAGAGGGTAAGACAATTGTTAAAACATCTCTCTACCAGGTGACATGTATTTCTTTAGGTACTCTGTATGCCTTTATGCATACTAATCAGTAATTGTCTGAATATGATGCGATGACCCTAACGTTGCTACTGGTAATCTAGTAAATTGTACTATTCGCTAGAGCAGTCGATTATGCTGCCATGTCAGTGTTCATCGTAGTATTATTCGGTATACGAGATTAGAGTTTTTGCCTATTCTACGTAGAAGACTATAGTAAACGGTAGACTCACTTGGTCTAAGATTCCCGCACTGACGTATGTAGCGATAGACGAGAACATCTGTGAGATCTACGGACGACGTATTTTGCAATCGAGTGAGTCGCTAGCTTGTTCACTATCTTATAAACATGAAAAAAATTGTCAATTGTCAGCAAAAAATCAAGGCGATTTGTCCGATTCAACATTCCCCTTGGAAACTATTGGGGCGGTATAATACATTTAAAAAGGTAGGCGGTGTCGCAGGAAGGAAGCGATTGGACTGTATTATGAGGGACACGTGCCGCTATTGTGTCCCCACGCTCGCTCCACAAACCGACACTAATAGATAATTGATAACTAATCTGCTTACCATATTTGATAGGACTATTTTTAGTTTTGACATCATCGTTACTGTTTTGGATATTTATTACTGTTTTTACAATCAGGTAAGATACGTGAGAAAAACTGTTTTATTTTAATTGGGATAATAAACGATTAACTGACGTCTTACTAGAGAAATAAATACATAAAACATATTATGGGATATATTATATTCTACATTATTAATCATTGTCACTGGGCAAAATTCCCACATATTCATATTTTAAAATAGGAGTGCCCGCGAAATAGGCCGCAGCTGAATTTAACTAAATAAAAGTAGGCTAAGCTATCTATCTACTTCTTATTATTTCATACATATGGATTTAGATATATAAATGGTTAAAAATTGTAAAGAATGTTTTTGGTATATTTACAATGCATATATACCTACATATACACTTAGTATAAAGCGGTGATTTTATTAATTTGTAAAGATATGGTACGAAACAAGTAAAAACTTGTTTCGCTTTTAAAAGTAGAAACGGTGTTCGAAAAAAAAATTATTATGTATACTGTATTATTAACCTGCTAATAGTCTTAATCTTAAAGTTTTATCTGCTCTAGCTCTGTACCTTATAATAAGGAAAGATACAAGTACTAACTTTTTGACGACTGGCAGAGATCATAATATTACCAAATTTAGCACTCACGCCGTGACAGTAGCTAAAGGTAGAACTCTGCGATATTTCTGGTATACCAGCTTATTTGTTTTTGCCATTATAAAGTTACCATTTGTTATAAGGGTATCTTCAGTTTGGAGTAGCTGTTAGAATTACGCTAGTTATATAACTATATATCTATCGTGTTTAAAGACGGGTAACTTCACTGCACCCAAGGGATGAAAATGGGACTCTATTACTGCGAATTCGGTGTCTCTCTGTCACCAGGCTGTAGGTATTTAAGAAAGTTTATATTTTAGGGTTCCGTGTCCATAAGGTAAAAAACCCTATTAGCAAGACTCCGCTATTTATCTGTGTGTCTGTCACCAAATTATCTATTTTGTTGCAGCTATAGCAAGAAATACTAAAATCAGAATAAACTGGATATTTAAAGGGAGTCTATTGGAGCTCCCGTAAAACATAAAAGGTTTTTATTTTCACTGAATCATTATTCTTATGCTACTCACACTTGCCGGTTTTTTTACTATTAGGAAATCCATCCGCTTCTTTTGTTCTAGGAAAACAAGTAATAGATACTTGACATACGATCAGAGCGAGGAGTCATGGCCACACCATATATCATTCTCAGTCACTGCACGCCGATGATACCAACCTTTTTATGTCACCAACGACTCGTAATCCACAGAGTAACACTCCAACAGATACCACAACTCTACACGACCGTGATAATCTCCGGTAATACATTTTTACGAAAAAATATTTTTGCACTTATGTTACCAGAAATTAAACGTCTGCATCAGTGTTTTTTAATTTATGAAAAATTAAATAATAAGAGTACTATGAATTATGGCGGACTTACACGTTTGCTCTACTGATCTAAGCGATTCTAAAATTTTAAAAAAGTTATCCCATTTTTTTCATCAGTAAAATGGCTACTTGTATGAAATTTCGTGATTTTTGTTTTTAATGTCCTCATTTACAATCTTCATTGATTAGGATTTTAATGAGTTAAGATAGCGAACTCCTGATGGTAAAAGACAACCATGATCTATATATACCATAGATGTTGTAGCAGCATCGCTGTCCTGTAGTTAGGCTGTTAGATCGTATGTGTAATCTACCGGCTACGCTACCCTCCGGAACACAACAATGCCATCATGGCGGCATGAACAAATAAGGCGGTGGATTCCCACCCGGGCGAGTGCTGCACAACACTCTACCACCAGTAGGTACACCTAAAACCATCAGTAAAAGATAATTGTAGAATAAGAATTCGCCGCCTCACTTAATCCTGCGACCATAATTAATGATAGTATTTAGCACTACTTATATCCGAGTCTAGAGGGTAAGGTACATCAGACCGTACCAGTCCATGTACCACGTATGGATTACAGAATAATCAAAATTCATAACTGGAATCGTACCTAGATAGGTACGATTCCTAACACATCCCTAAATATTAACTGAAATATATAGCTCTCATTGTAAAGCTACAATCTACAAAAACTCGTAAAGCGTAAATGTAAATATGTCAATCGATGTTACTAACTGAAAGTTTAACATTCGTTGGTTTGAGAATATTTTTTTACAGTTGCAAAATTATTTCCACGTTTTTATTTTCTTAAGGATACACATTTGAAGAGTTGCCTGTCAATAGGTTCGTAATCTATCAGCACGGTATGTCTAAATCTATTAAAATGGCTAACTGCGCCCGCGACTTCGTACGCGTTTTTATTGAATTATTTTATTTCATACAATTCTAAAATAAAATTCTACAACAAAAGTAGCCTAAGCCGTCCCTTATTAAATTAGCTGCCTACGGATGAAAGTCCCGTAAAAATTCTAAAAAAAACTGTTTTGGTAAATGTACCTTGTAAACATACTTATTATGCATTTAGTAAAAAAGTGGTTATTTTAATATGACATACTCATACATACACTCCAATTTTAGTTATTTGTATAGATATAAAATAATATTTTACATGATCGACTACTCTGTGAACGGAGAGAGTGTGGTACGTGGGACTGATATTTAAGTGATCGGCTTTAGTTAGCCACGGACCACCTCGCCTTTGCAAGTCATTTCAGCGCACAGCTTAGACTCTGCATACCATGCGTTTTCTATTGTTATTGCCACCTCCTAACCTCTCACAAATGGTTATCTGTAGCGGTTTGAATCTTAAAATCAATACTAGTACCTAATATAATTCTTAGAGAACTCTGTTCGGATATTTGGTTGTTGTATTTCATTCTAAATTTTCCCAGCCCAAGTGACGGCTCGATGAGATTATATATAAGATCTAGGTGTGACCGCAACTTCGTCCGTATTTTAAAATATGTTTTTTATTTTATACATTTCTAACTTAGAAATCTAAAATAAAAGCAGCATAATCTACTCGCCATTACATCAACACTTTGCCCGTGAAAGTCCCGTCAAAATCGGTCCAGCCGTTTCAGATATTAGCGGGTACAAACAGACAAAAATTCCAAAAATTACTATTTTGGTTTAAGCGGTTATTTTAATATTACATACAGACACTCAATTTTTTTTTATTTGTATAGATAATAAAGCAATTTTAATTGTATTTTTAAGGCGAATTTTTGCTTTTAGAAGCTAAAAGTTTGAGTAAATGTTACCTCCTGGAAAGCAATCTTAGCAGCTTCAAAGATTTCAAGTATTTTCTAAATGAAATCCTAGCATCCTAGAGAGCTTATAGGATGGTCAAACTGCTTAGTTCAAGCGCATTAATAGTGCAAAAATATTTATTTGATTTAATCTCAAAATTTGAGGGCCTTTCGACATTAAGAATCTATCTTTCTAACATTAAATATCTAGACTACAGTATTGGGGATGTCAAGTATCAGCGCCAGGGTTGCCCCCAGTATTAGGGGTGTGCGAATAGGGGGGGGGGAGGACGCTCGTTAACTATGCAAATATCACGGCGCGGACGGCTCCCAGCAATCGAATCGACAACCACGCCCCGACATAGACTACTGTATGGATACACCTTTATTTATCTCAATAACGTAATATAAAACTATATTTTTTCTAGACAAACTATTAATCATTAAATTTTTATTGAAAATATCCTAGTTATTAAATTTGAAATAGAACTGAATTTCGTTAAGGGAAACCGGCATCAAAACACATATTTATGGTGAAAAAGTAAAAAATAAAGAATATACCTAATATAAATTAAAACTAAAATTTAATAATTGGGTTTGGCAGAATATCTAAACGAGGAAAACTGATGATACATGTACACACGTGGAGATTTTTGGAAAGTTTGATCTGAAATTAAATGTTGAGAAATATTTTACCTGCATCTTGCATTTTAAAACGCTGCTTCTTATTTCTGTAGGTATTTTTATTAAAATAATTATCAATATCATGTCATAAAGGGGAAAAAACCATTTATTATTTATAATTTCGATACCTACGAAATTTTCCACTCGAATAGATTAGGTACCGTCTAAAAACTGGCGTAGACATCTCATTATCACGATAGCTTCAATGACAGAATCATCATAGTAAGAAAGCAAACCTAGGCAAGAACTGGTATTCATGTTAATTTGGGGAAAAAGTTAAAATATAGGATAATATTACTTTTTTTTACATTTAAATTATTTTGTTATGTACGAGTTACGATTATTATTTTGTTCGATAACTTGTCATTTCGTAGGTAGTGACATGATTCCGCTACTGTAGAAATTTGGAAACTTCTTAGGAGATACTGTGCGGCCAGTAATTTTGAGAGTCTTCTCTTGATGTTACGTGTATATTTATACTACCTAATGAGTGCTTACTGAATACACCGAAAAATTTGAGATCAAACAAACTTTTTCTGTTGATCAACTTTATCTGGCGACTTTTTTCAATTTCTTGCTTAAATCTCATCTTTTGTTAATTGTAGAAACTGAATATATGATATTGACCGCAAAAAAAAGCTCATAGTGAATGATGCCCTTCCTTAGTGCCCTTCTAATACGACCATACATCTAACATCACCTTATTACGTTTTATAAAGAGTAGTAAGAGTATTGTATATTGCATAAGTACTGTTTGTTTATATAACCTAAAAAACACATACGTTTTAGTGTGAATCATATTCTTGCTATTCCTATGTTATTTTTGAAGTTCTTTTTTATTTATAACATATAGGTATAAACATCTAGGTAACCTATTGTAATATTTTTTGATCCACTTAGGTAAGTTTTTAGTTTTATAATTAATGAATTATAATATTTTAGGTTTATAATAATTAGGTAGGTACAATAATGTTTTACTTTTATAATTAGGTATAATATGATAATGAGTTGATGTAAATTATAATTTTAGGTAGGTATATTTTGTAATTTTAAAGCACCATCAACCTATTTATCTGCAATACCCAGTGTTAACTGGAAAAAAATGCCTATTGGTATTAAGTTCGCCTATGTACTTTTATTTGTGCAAAAAAACATTTTAATAAATAACGTATGTACGTGGGCGTTTGTAAAATGATATTTGCGGGTCACGTTGTCCGTACATCGGATATATCCGTGACATGCAGCCCCTGCTTGTACAACTCGAGTAGCAGCATCCTTCACTGCCATTCAAAAGATCACGCCCAAAGAATATATACTCTCTGCCGAGAGATCACGCCTATAGACCTGTCATTTAAGCTTTACCCGTATTTAACTATGCATTATAAGAACATTTTATATTTACGTATTATTAATTTCATTATTATTCCTATAATTACAGAATAATAACATTATTAAATAACCTCTAACGCCATCTGTTACAAAGAAATTAAATTAAGACTGCCAGCTCTCTAGCATGTACACGACGCTCCTAGATGCTCTATCCCGTCAGGTGCGGACAAAAGCGCCAATAATATCAACTGAAGATATCGCAATATAAAATGTAGAGCGCAATAATAGCGTTTTTGCGATTTGTTACTTCAACACAAACGTGATTTTTATATAAATTAGCAATAAATTTTAAATATTTATCATAGTTCAAATATACTTATATTTTGTTCCTGCTAACTTAAATAGAAATGAATTAATTGTCTATAATTATTATAAGATAAGCTCCCTTAGAACGTACACTATCGTCTCGACGCGATCGCGTCGTTTCGCGCGATTGAAAATGTCAAACTCAAAAAACCTAGTACAAATTTTTGACTTTGACAT
>DVZL01008631.1:0-10155 GCA_018236625.1 Lasaia peninsularis | reverse complement strand
TAAAATAACCGCTTTTTACTAAATGCATATATGTATATTTACAAGGTACATATAATAAAACAACAATTTATAAAATTTTTGTCTGTCTGACTCTCCGTCTGTCTGTTTGTTAGTCTGTCTGTCTGTTTGAACCCGCTGATCACTGAAACGGTTGGTGCGATTTTGATGGGGATTTCACTGCCACACATATATTTTAGTAAGGAACGCCTTTGGTTACTTTTATTTTAGAAATGTATAAAATAAAAACGCGGATGAAGTCGCGGGCACAGCTAGTTGGAAATAAATATAATAAACATTAGAATAATAGATATTTTATCAAACACTTGTATTTACGATACAGAAATAAAAACAGTCCTTGGGCTGGAGCGCGTAGTAACCGAATAGAATTATATAATCTGCGTAGCGAGAGCGAGATCCCGGCAACGGCGCTGTGATCACGCACGCCCGGGGTTCGTTTGGACAGGGCTTACCGACCTATACTAATATGTTTGTGCGTCTCATCCACATCTGTAAACAGTGGAATATATTCTACATATCAGTTTATCATAAAGTACCAAATGCTCCACGAGATTAAACGGTAATTTCATTCTTAAAATTAAGGTCTTAGTGTCTGGATGACCAGTTTTACTATGACTTTGATTATGTATTTAAATTGTGTGGTTTTATAATATGACCACAATAACCATTCGGCCAACAAAAACAGACGAAGGGTAAGGGGGTCACAACCTTTGTGTGCTGATTTAAAATTTAAAATTAAAAAAAATAAGAGGAATGAAATAAAGGGATGATTAAAAATCCTATTCGATAACTGACACTGTAATATGAAAAGTAAACATATAGTGTAACAGATTATATCAAATAAATACAAAGAAACCAATATCTGTTTTGTAACTCATCATCAACAATATTTTCTTCGTCATTGTCTATTCTCTTTTCTATCTCGTATCTTGTCAGGGTCGGTTACCTAATATCCCCTAGATTTTGACAAGAGCCCCAGTTTTTACACGGAGTGACTGCGATCTGTCCTCTAAAAACAAACCAGGATATTTTTCAATTAGGTCGGGTTTCCCTTTTTCCCGATTTTTTCCTTTACCGTAAGAGCAGACAAAAAGCGTATTTAAGTTTAAGAACTCATTGTTACAAGGCATGTAATGGACCCACCTCCACCCGTGCCCATTCCTACCTCTCGTTGTACAAGGTGAAACATTGGGAGAGGCGTGCGATGTTCATAGCACTTTCTTAAACATGCGCGCTTTTTCTTGACGCCCTACAAATTTTACAGATCTATTCTATATTTGTACTTTCCCCACAAAACAGCCCTGCGCGTCGGGGCGCATTCTTTCAAAGTTCATCTACTTCAGTCTTCAGTTAAACTGGAGATACGACGGTATACCATGAGCGTGCAAGCGAGCGTGAACTCGCAAAGTTACTAGGTAAAACATCCCAAGGGGATAGGTACATGGTGGCGGATACGCTGCTAGTGTTTGGTGACACTTATTCCAAGGAAATCGGTCGCCTAACGACGCCGTTTGAACCATGAGACCCGACACTTCGTATCCAACATTAATCTTGGTCACTCTTATTTTAAATTATTACTGTAATTTCATTTAGTATTTATTTTAAGATTTTTTTATAAGTTTCTTTTAGGTCATACATTTTTAAATATTTGAGGCAAAATTTTTATTTCACATTAATCTTACGACGCTCTCTTATAGACTTAATAAAAGAACCTTACTTGTCATACGCCTTTATATTTCTAAAATTTACCACCGGATCGGAACGCGGTCACTCACTGAGATCTTGTATTTTTTATAAACACATAAATTTTAGATTATACTAACAATAATAAAATAGATTGAAAGAACAATTAATCCCAAGTATTTTATCATCTACTTATTTTGCAATATTATAGAAACCTTTTTTATATAACTACCGACCCGCCCCAGCTTCGCACGGGTATACATGTTATATACATAAAAACGTTTCTTTTAAATCATTCTATCTATTAAAAAAATGCATCAAAATCCGTTGCTTAGTTTTAAAGATTTAAGCATACATAGGGGCAGACAAAAAAGTGACTTTGTTTGTATAATACGAGTATGTAGTGGTTTAGATTTAATACATTTTTATATTTATTTAAAGGTTGGTCGGGAAGTAAATGAAATTCTCTTTTTTGTTACTACAAAAACAGATACCTAAGAGTAATTTATATACTCTACAATATGTAGAAAAAGTTGGATATAATATAGTACATCGTAATTAAGGAACGAAAACCTCACATAAAATATTAAATTTCAATTTCCATATGGAAGAAATTTCCAAACAAAAATCTGGCAAAGCGACGTGAAAGAAATTAGCTGCCAATTGCATCGAACATACTATTATAAGTTGGTCTATTGTTTTACCTACTGTTTTTAGAACTCGTATAAAGTTGGATTAGCTGTGACTAATACACTTTTCGCTTCGTTATACAAACCTATTGCAGAGTTTGATTGTTTTTTTGTACCTGTTGTGTTTCAGCGATTGTAATTTGTATTTTTATTTCAACTGCACCGTTCGCATATACCACGAAATTGATTGTTATTTAAATATATATTTTTTTCTATCTATGGATGAACTAAAGGAATTGATACAATCGATTGTTGTATAAATGTTAATCGACAATGTATCTATAAAATATCTAAATAAACTTTTTATTATTTTTTAGTTCCAAAATATAGAAAAGCTAGAAAAGTATGTAGGAATCGTAGCAATTGGCACTTGATAGCGAACACTACCTATCCTGACAGAGAACTGTATGTTTCCGCGATCCGCGAGTCGCCCGGATTGGTACCAACGCCCTACCTATTCCTGCTAAAATAGCGTCAGTGCTCGCCATTGTTGTAGCTGGTAAACTTACTCACGCAAGAGGCTTACCATCCCAGCCTCAGGTTGGCAACGCACCATTTCCACCTTTGATTTCTACATATAGGTGATGTGTATTTCTTACCATCAGGAAATCCGTCTGCCTGTTTGCCTTCCAACATCATAAGAAAAATAGTACATAATATAGGTATACTTTTATAATTAGTAAATAAATATAAATTTAGTATTAAAATATTTGCACACCACATTGTGGTAGAATATGTTGTTATAATTAAAAACTTTTATTTTGTAACAACTTTTAAACACACGTCATATTCCTCAAAAAAATAATTTTCAATTAATTTCATTAAAAATAGCGAAGATTCTATTCCTACAAGATCGTTAAGAATATTAATGAAATTCAAGCATATCTACATTAAAACCTCTACATATTTCGCAGTTTCTAATCTCTGGGCACGCCTGTCCGCAACGCAATAAACCCGCCAACTTGTGTCATAATATTCATATGTGAAGTCGGAATACGTCTACTCAAAAGTTAGTGATTCACTTCGACGTAAATACACTTTAATAAAACTTTATTAAAACTTATATACGTAAGGCCATATGCATTGCATTTCGAATTTTCCTCGCTTTCACGGCTTTATTATTTGACTGCACATTTGTGCTTTTTTTCTGTTATCTGTTTGTGTTATTTAGGTAACTGTTATATTTATTAATGTTGAGAGTAAACAAATAATTATTACATAAAATATTAATATAATAATATCCCTTCTGAAATTGATTGAGCTATTGATCTGACCCCAAAGTAGAGCATATTATATAACACCCATAACACAAACATTGTGTTATGGGTGTTAGTCAACGATACTAATACATAAAAATACTTATATATATACCAGAATAAATTTAATAAACACCCAGACCCAATATAAACATGAACATGTGTTCATCACATAAAAGTCTGTCCCCGTTGGGAATCGAACCTGAGCCTCGCGCTTGGTCGGTGGCGTTAAGCGTGTACGCTTACTCTCTAACCCCTCGACCAACGAGGCGGGCGAATTAGTTTAAATCTCTTATAACTTTCACGAATGAACGTCATCAAGGCCCGACTTCGATGCCCGATAGAGACAGGCATTTGAAGTAGCTTTAGGCGAGGAGGTCAAATATATCTATCGTATATTAACGCCAGTTTACGTGCAGGGTAGACAGAGAGTATCGAATGCCGAGTGTACAAATAAACAATATTAAAACTGGTTATATATCTTCTTGGTATTCGAAATTTTAAGCTTCATTGGCATAGTGGTACGTGCTTCGGACCTCCAATTTCAAACTTCGGTGGTCCAAGTTCAAACTCCGCCCTGTATCAATAAGTTTTTATAATTTAAGTACACTTTCTGAGTTCTCATACGGTGAAGGAAAACATCGTTAGGAAGCCAGGTTGGTGCCGAAATGGCGACGGACTTGCGACATCATGGGACCTAATATCGTCGGTTTATTGTAGGTGTATATGTCTCTGCCAACCTTTTCGCGGATATAGGTATGACGGTACTTTTTTATTAAGTATTTGAAATTGGAAATAATTGAAAATTAAGATTTTATCTTATAAGTCACATCTGGATTATTTCTACAGTTGTAGTCATTTTTAGAGTTTCGTACCAAAAGGTTACAACGAAACTCTACTTATAAGACTTAGCTGGACGTCTGTCTTTCTGTCACCAGGCCTTATCTCATGAACCGTAATAGTTAGACAGTTGAAATTTTCACCGATAATGTATTTTTCTTTAACTGCTATAATAACAAATACTACAATACAGAATACGACTATGATACGACTCGACCAGACCAATAGATGTCATTATCATCATCATCTTGGCGATTTGTCCCGGTTGCTCCCCACACCTGAGTGAGGGAACCCAAGGTCCGCTTTCCTACTTTTCGCCCTCCACTTCGAACGGTCTAACGCATCCCTAACAGTGAGTCCATTGACACACATGTCTTGTCCCACGACATCCAACCAGCGTTTCTTGGGTCGGCCTTTTTTACCGACGCCAATTGGTTTAATGGCATTTAGACATTTGTTTCCTACATAACCAGCCGGTTTACGTAAAACATGGCCGTACCATCTTAGGCGGCTTTCCTGCAGTTTTTCTACTATGTCACGAACACGACAACGACCAGACCAATAGATGTCACTATCCATATTTAGTTCTCAGTAAAAATAATGTGTCGTCGCTTGTTATTTTCTCAGTGTCTATTTACATATTCATTTCAAAGTATTTGAATGTCATAGATAAGAAACGGAACCCTTGACTTTGGCTGGTTTTCTTATTTCCTAGTATTGGGTACGCAAAAAAGCATTTTTCTAAATTTTCTATTTGTACGTGTACATATAATATTTGTTAAAAAGTTATACTTAATGTTGAAGTCTTAACATAAAATCAAATTAAAGTTTTCTTTTGGAGATTACAATTTAAACGACGTAATAGTAAATGATGTTTTCCGTTAGCGCACTCAAAAAATGTGCTTAAGTTAGAAAAAAATCATTGGTACATGGCAGGGTTCGAACCTTGACTATCGAAACAGAAATCCGAAGCGCGAACCACTAGACCGAGTTCTAATTCCAACTTTTCTTCAAGCCTTCAATATATATGAATGCAACATTTTTGTTTACCACATAACTCGCTCACCACCTGGCCAACAAACACCAATCCAAACAAACATTTGTGCATATAAACACACGAAAATTAGATTTAGATATTTTTCATTTTAAATCGGAATAAATTGAAAAATAAATACGTCAAAGGGGTTACGCAACGATTTCCGAGTTAAAACGTCCCGATGAATTATAAACTAACTGGTTCGCTAATTCAATAAAGATTGTGGATACACATCGCTGTGATACATGTGCATGTTGTTTTTGCACTGGACTTAATTTCATAAATAATAAAGTATATTCGGTGCGTTCAGAGGGACATTGATGAAAATGCATCGACAAATTGGCCGAAACCGCAGCCAGAAAGGCTAACTATCTGCTAATAATCGTTCAATTTCAACTTTCAAATCAAAAATAGGTCTAGGTAGAAAATAGAATAGATAGAATATATAATAGAATAGAATAGATTGAACGTAATCTCTATCCAACTTTGACGCACCTAAGTCTGGGGTTCGATTTCCGTTAACGGCAATTTGTTTTATAAGTTTTTTCAGTTTATTTGATAAACATAACTCACTTGCCTCCTGTATTCCGGGATATAATATTGTAGGCTCATCACAGGTGCATATATACACCTCTGCTTACTCCTGCAGGGATATGGACTGTACGACGTGTTCGTACATCACTACTTTAAAATCCCGTCAAGTCAAGTACGTTGTTTCATTTTTACTTATTTAAAAACAAATCACTTTTAATTTTTATCACAAACTACTTGTGCACGCGTCTTCTCGTTTTCATTCAATTTATTTATTTTATACATTTCTAAAATAAAAGTTGTCTAAGCCGTTCCTTGTTACATTAGTTGTTTGCCGGTGAAAGTTCCGTCAAAATTGATCCAGTCCTTTCACAGATTAGCGGGTACAAACAGACAGACAGACAGAAAAAGCGATTATTTTAATATTACATACAGACACTCCAATTTTATTTATTGGTATAGATGTTATAGCTATTGGTTCAGTAATTTCCAAATCAACGAAAAAAAGAAGACAATCGACGAATTTGACTGTATTTTGTTATTTGAAAGTTAGTGCTTTCTGTGACACACATTTTATAGTTAAAGTCCGTTTTGTTGAAGTTCTTAAAGTATTGAAATAACGTCGAAAATGTTATTTACCTTGATGCAATGGTAATAAAGTTGGAGTGGTATTTTGCAGTTGTTGTTGTTGTTGTATTATATGTACTAATGAAATGCTTTAAATTTACACACCTAATAATCAATAATTGACAATATCAATTTGTAACGCTCCATTCTCCCTGGTTTAATTTGTACGCACGCGAAGCTAATCACGTATATTGGAGCCACAGTTTCAGATAAGTATCTTGGTAATAACACCTTTGACAGCTGACAAATATTAATATTATAACAAAGAGAATATGCAAAGGAAATCACGGCAAAGAGAACTCTCAACCTAAACTTCGATGGGCAATCGAACTTCATCAAGGAAGGATATTTTTCCTACTTTTCTTACTTCCAATTCGGTTGCCCAGGTTCGAACCCCGCCATGTACCAAAGAGTTTTTGTAACTGGAGTACATTTTCTGAATGCTCTTACTGTGAAGGAAAACATCGTGAGGAATCCCGGGATTTGTGTCCCCCGTGTTTTAGTGTGAAAACCAAACATATTCTTTATTTCAGTCCTTTAAATATATACGCCAAGTCCCTTGTAAGGTAGGCAAAGAGTCTCAAGTGATAGGTGTCATGATTTCTACATACCAGCCTGGCTTCCTCCACAATAATTACTCTTTTTATACAACTTTTCTGCTACAGCCTTCGGGGATAACAGCCGTGAAAATACTTTCTTTTTCTTTATAGATTTTGATGAAATTTTAGTACAGAGATAGAGTTGACCTTGAGAAAGGACATGGGCTACTTTTTAACCGACATTAAAAAGAGGGTATGTTCTTACGCAATAAGTATTATAATACAGAAAATGTCTACCCTTTGAAAGTTGTCTGTGTTATTAAAATAAATCACGCAGGCGAAGCCGCGGGCGGAAAGTTAGTAATTCGCTAAATGCCAAAAATTGCTAACATCATATTTTATGATGTTAGCAATTTTTGGCATTTGAGAACAGTAGGTAATTATTTCCCAATGTTTCAAATTTAAGTGAAACTAATGAAGCGTAGATATTTTGTCTGTATGTAGGATTAACTAAACATTATAAACATAAATATGACACTAATTTTGTTTGAACCTAACCATGTGCAATATCATAATATTATAATATTTGCTTTTGTTTAAACAACCAGCGTTTTCCCTCGAGTTTCTTCATTGTTATTGAAATTATTTATTGGTGATAGATACGTTTAACATTTAATAAGCTACATTTAAATGTCATTGTGACATTTCATATTTTAATTATCTGTATATAAAAATATTATAGCTGTCATTTTACAATACAGGTGTTTTGAAATATATTTTTTGTATGATTAACTTCAAACTTTGAAAACATGATTATTATTGAATCCAGTAGGTAGGTACGCTTTCTAAGCATTCATTTAGAAAAAGAAAGAAAATTTGTTTTACAATACCCTTTTTAGAATTCCGTGCCCAAAGCGTAAAAAAGGAAACGCTATTACCTATTCAGACTCTGCTGTCCGTCTGTCTGTTATTGCTCCTCCAGCCATTTCAGAGATTATCGGGTACAAACTGACAGACAGAAAGACAGACAGACAAAAATTCTAAAAAATACTATTTTAGTATATGTATATACCTCGTATTATTTTTATAGATTGAATCACTTACATACTAATTTTGGATAATACTCAAAGGATTTTTATTAAACTGTTTATTTGATTGCAGTCGTTAGTAAATACGAGAAACTTATTAGAGCTGTAAAGTTTCGTAAATGTTACGAAACTATTAGAACAATCTTAAATAGATATAAATGACGCAGTATTCAACTTGAAGTGTGTCGGATCTGTAATAGCTTCCTAATGTTTCCGAAGGAGGGATATATTAACGGAACTCGATCAACTCATTCACATTAAATTATAAATTGAAAGTGTATAGTTTTGTTGCACAGATCTTTTAATAACTGATTCTTTATCATATTTAAGAAAAGAATAGAAAATATTCTATTCACGTAGACCTTACAAGCGGTTCTTGTGACGCGTCTATGTAATACTAAAATTTACCACCGGATCGGAACGCGGCAACTTACTGAGAAGATCCGGCGAAAGTGGGCTTGCCTTTTTTCTTATTTTCTAAATACATACATTTTACATTCTACAACAGTAACAGATTAAAGGAGGAGCAATCAAACTCAAGCATTTTCATCATTTTCTGCAATAATGTAATTTATGTTTAAATTTTTTTTCAAGAAAATATGTTTCATAATAATCTCAAAAAATGACACTTGGGAGTTTAGTCAGCATTTGGGGGGGGTAATCATTAATAAACTATTTTTAGAGTTCCGTACGCAAAGGGTAAGAACAGAACCCTACTGGACTTACCAGTCGTGAATATACTAGCACACCACTGCCAGGCAGCTCGTAAGAGGCGAGCATAGGTTAACTGGGTTACTACCAACATGACCAGTGGTGGTAGAGTGCTGTGTGGCAACCCGGGTCCACCTCCTTACCTATTCCTGCCGTGATAATGATATTGTCGTATTCCGATCCGAAGGGTAGGGTAGCCGGTAGACTTGCATGATGATTTTTTTTATTTTAAGTGTTTTATATTTTCAACTAGGTGTGCCCTGTGTGTGTATGTGTTTTATTTAATTATTTTATATTATCTATACATTTCTAAGACAAAAGTAGCCCAAGCCATTCCTTATTATATCAGATGTCTGGCGTTAAAGTCCCATCAAAATCTGTCCAACCGTTTCAAAGATTAGTGGGTACAAACAGACAGACAGACAAAAATTCTTAAAAAATACTATTTTGGTATATGTACCTTGTAAACATATTATGCATTTAACAAAAAGCGTTACTTTTAATATTAAATACAGACACTCCAATTTTATTTATTAGTATATATTATGTACGATTTCCAATCCTCCTGATATGTCATGGCAGTATCATCATATTGTAAGTCAATTATAAAGCGTTCGTTTATTTTTCGACATTTGAAAACCATTTATCAATTCAATTAATGGGACCGAGAGACCAGAGTATTTCGATTACCACTGAGTGTTTTAACTGACGCAATCATGGGACAAGTATCACTAATGGTGACATGAAATGCGTCACACGATTATGAGACGGATGCAGGTGATTCATGTAATATTGCTGCGAGTAGGTCGTGCGATATCCATACAAAATAATAAAATAACCGCCTTTTACTAAGTGCATACTATGTATATTTACAAGGTTCATATACTAAAAAACATTTTTTAGAATTTCTGTTTGTCGGTATGTCTATCTATCTGTCTGTTTGTATCCGCTAGTCTCTGAAGCGGCCGGACCGATTTTAACGGGATTTTCACTGGCAGACAGCTAATGTAATAAGGAACGGCATAGGCTACTTTTATTTTAGAATTAATGTCTAAAATAAAGAAATAAATAAGCTAAAAAAAATATCCAAAGTATCATCATTTTCGGATGATTTAAACACCGTCATTTTATCGTGAC
>DVZL01008630.1:0-10155 GCA_018236625.1 Lasaia peninsularis | reverse complement strand
CATACATACATACATACATACATACATACATACATACATACATACATACATACATACATACATGCATTCGTACAACCCAAGTTAATAAAAGCGTATTAATATAATGATGATATTTTTGCTATAGCTGCAACAAAATAATTATTACTTAAGAGGCTTTAATACAACACGTAATTTTGTTTGATATTAATAACGACAAGTAGATTAATTAGATATTCAATTTAATAATACACGGTTAAATAGATGGCATTGCTTAAAATTGAATCGCGCAAGCAAATTACTTGGGCTTTAGGTCCTAATCTGCAGTAGCAGAAACCGTAATAATCCCACTGTACACTGCACTCTCCACCGAGAGCTCCGAAACAACAAACATGGACTTACATTTCGATATATTCTCAGAATATCTAGTTACATATCCCTACAAATATCATAAATACGAAAGTAGCTCTGTCTGTCTGTAACTCTTTCACGCCTAATCCATTGACCTAATTTTCTTGAAATTTGATACAGAAATGGAGTTGACCTTGAGAAAGAACATAGGCTACTTTTGAACTCACAACATACCCTCCGTATGTACCTGCTATGTTTTTACACAATAAGTAATATAAGTCGGAAAAATTTTGGCACTTTGAAAATTATTTGCGTTAGTAAAATAATTAACGCGGGCGAAGCCGTGTGCAGAAGGCTTGTATTATTATACCTATATTAATTGTAATTAAAATAAATAATTTATAGCAGTGTTTTGCTGCTTTTGTGGATATTGAAAATTTAAGCAACCAGTGTTTGTAATCAAGCGTAGTCGGTGCCCAACTTTAAGGTCCTAGGTTCCATTCTCGGGTAGAACGACTTAACTTAATGTTTTATCTGAAAAACAACGTTGTCTAGGATTGAATTTCCCGATATAATAATGGACTTATCACATGTCACGTCATAAGTTCACCTAATCGGCTTGACCGATTCTCATGTAATTTTGTAAGCATATTTAGTAGGT
This sequence comes from Lasaia peninsularis, assembly GCA_018236625.1. NCBI lineage: Eukaryota > Metazoa > Arthropoda > Insecta > Lepidoptera > Riodinidae > Lasaia > Lasaia peninsularis. The sequence goes on along the minus strand of DVZL01008630.1, from coordinate 9,167 downwards.
CTGAGAATCAGCCAACATCAATTTTTCATACACCTAAGTGCAGACGGTACGAAGTTCTCCGGGCCAGCTAGTCTGAAGACTATAATATCATCAACATATACTTATCGTACATATTATATGAATATAATATTATCAACTAGCGCGGCCACACCGCGACTTTGTCCGCGTTTTTATTTAATTATTTTATATTATACATTTCTAACATAAAACTCTAAAATAAAAGTAGCCTAAGCTATTTGTTATTACATAAGCTGTCTGCGCGTGAAAGTCTCTTCATAATCAGTCGCAACTGTTTCAGAATAAGTACCCACTTATACAAACAAACAGTCAGACAGATAAAAAATATTATTTTGGTATGATATGTACCTTGTAAACATACATAATATATGCATTTATTAAAAAGCGGTTATTTTAATATTAAATTTTATTATTATACACTCCAATTTTAGTTCTTTGTATAGATCTGAGAATGTATTGAATAAAAAATATTACAGTTAGGTTTTATACGACTTCGTAAAGGCTGTAAAAACGATATTATGAGTAAAAATTGAGAGTTAATCCCTGAAGAATTGCCTTCTAAGTTGTAAAACGTGACGTGATCCGATTTACAATGCTGTCGTAACGACACCCAAGGTTTCTTATAAACGAATTTATTACAAATTGGAATCGATTCGGTGTATCTCTTGAGAGGTTACCTCTTCAATAAGTAAGGGTCACGTTGAAAATATTACTTAAATAAGACTTGTTAATATAACACTACATATTATAAAACAAAGTCGCTTCCTCCTGTCTGTTTGTTTTTATGTTTTCATAAATCTTTAAAACTACACAACAGATGTGGTTTCTTATAAAATATAGAGTAATTCAAGACTAAAGTTTTTATGTATAACACATGCAAAATATAGTAGAAAAACACTGACAATTTTTGAGATTTCTAATGTGATGTCATAAATAAAGACATTTTTTGCGCTTACATTGCAATTGCTGGTTATACCCTACGAGATGTCTATTACAATATTGTGCCTACATCATAAAATGGTCTACAAAAAGTCCTTGATGGCATGTGTGATGTGGTTATCTCTTAAGGATGACCCACAGTAACCACTTTATCCTTTACTTTTTACTGTAAATAATAGCTTTTTACAAATCAATTTTAAGCAATACGGCGTTAATCCTACTCCAATTAAGTATCTTAAACACATTGTATATTTAATATAGATAATATGGCACTTTAGAACATGAGTTTTGAATGAAGATATTACAGATTTAATATACAGGGAATTGTCACTGAATATATCCCATTATCAACCGTGCGAAGCCGGAGCAGACCGCTAGCTTAAAATAAATAAATATTTCTGAATAAGTTGGCAGATATACATATATACTTAGGCACCCACGATTAGCCGACGCCGAAAAAACTCATAGCATTACCCGGGTATTGAACCTGGGATCTCGTGAGTCAATATCAGACACCAAACATGCTCAACTACATGAGATTTGCCTATACAAATATATCTCGCATATAAATGGCGAATTCCTTTGATGCGTTTGTGTTACTCGTATATTTTGGTCACGCGATAAACTTTGAATTGAGTGAAGTTTAGCACAAAGGAACTTAAATTAAGTGTCTCTTGGATAAGTTTATGGAATCGTCACTGGCATTTTCAGTTCCTACATAACGTCATATTATAACCTAAAACTACTGATGAAGAATTCCAGCCATATATAACATAATTTCACGCCAGAGGCAGAGAGTATCGAATGCCAAATGTCACGATCCCTACATACCTGCCTAGCTTCCTCCACATTCATCATTCCCTTTATGAGTATCCGCCGGTATCGGAGACTCTTAACCCTCGAATATCTGGACCAAATGATAGCTCGCGTATCATGTCTACCTAGGTTTTCCTGCATAACAGCTATCCATATTCGTATTGTACATTTGTTTTGTCAATCTTTCTTTTATTCTTTCGGTAACATGACCGAACCAGCGGAGCATTTTTCATTTTTACACTGACACATTTTTTCGATCCCACACTTTTTCTTATCTTATAATGTGAAATATTTCGTCAAAAACATACATTTGAAATGAAAGTCAAGTTCAATATTAAGGTATGCGACTTTAATAATAATTAGTAACACGTAAAGGTTATTAAAAGTGGTACCCACCTTGCCTTGTTCCATCCAAATTTGTTTAGTTTGACGTCCTTTGTAATTAGGTTCAATAGTTTTAGTATCCGGCGCCGCTAAAATAGAAATTATTAGCAGTTTTAATAAAATTAGTATATTTAGACGACATTTTAAGAGGTTTTTTGTTTTTTGTAAATAACTTTTCACACACCAATCACATCTTGTTTTGATTATACCGTTGGGTGCATCTCATTGAGCCGCATCTTTTGACTGCAAAAAATCCCCCTTCCCTCCCAGATTTAATTGACAAAGGATATCAAATCGCTTTGGCCTTACAAAACTGCGATTTATATTCTAAAAGCGCCATCTGTCTTTTGTTACGTTCGATATACTTCCACTACCAGTAACAATACATAGAGCTTTGAAGGCTTTTTGTGGTGGAAGTCGTGACACCTCCTCTTTTGAGGAAGGACAAATCAAAATTTTTATTAAAACTATTTGGCAGACAAACTCTATCGAGTTGTGTTGTGTTATCTATTTATAAATATTTGTGTGTGCTGTACAATTGCTTATATTATCATTAATTTAAGTCGTAATAGGCCTAATATTAGTATAGAAAAATTTAGAAACTAAGAATAAATTATTATATACAATTTTACTTTATACAATTTAAAAACTTATACAATTTTTATATTTACAACTTATACAAACCTATATATCTATATAAAATTTTACTATTTAACGCGTCCCTCTTTAACTAAATTTCAAAATGAGCCTCAGTACTCCTGTTAAAAGAAGAACTTCGCAACAAGTAAAAAAACGTTAGAAAGAGCTTTGACGAGTGGGAGGCTAGTAGCTCCACTAAAAAAGAAGCAGCACTTCCACAGGTCTCAACCACTAGAACAGGGAACAAAACATTTACAATAAGCATGACAAACATCTCAAATATACAACCTACTAATAAATCAACCAAAAATACATCAAATTCAGAAAACACAGACAGACAGACAGACAGACAGAAAGACAGACAACAGACCAAAATTACAAATTACACCTAAAACAAATATATTAAATATTAGAAAACACACAAATCCCTTAGTTGAAGCAAAATAATGCCACGAAAACGCAGTAAGACATATTAATTTATCACGGAATACAAAAACGGAGATTAAAAGCGAAGTATTATAGTCATTGTCTAGATTATTAAAAATAGTGGAAGAGGCCTTGAAATACAATAAACAGCAATTAGGAACAGGAGCTAATAGTATAAACACAAACAATGGGGAAAATAATCAGAAATAAAGAGATAAAATAATCAGAGATAAAGAGAAGAAGAAACAAATACAAAAATTGAAAGCTTTCGTAAAACCCTTAAAAAACATTCGAAAATTGTAAAAGAAAATAATTAAAAAATGGAAACATCAAAACAAACAACTGAAGACAATCAGGAAGAAATGAGGAAAAGGCCATATGCGAGTGTAGCGGCAGCACCAGTAAGGCAAAAAGCCAGCTGTGAGTGCAGCCCTACGCTCCATCATTGTCACATCCACGGACGAAACAGAGATGGGAGAAGAGATATTAGAACTAGTAAGGAAGACAGTAAGAGCGAAGGAAGAAGGATTAGTTGTAGAGAAGATCAGAAAAGCGAAGGATAAAAAAGTAATCATAGGATGTAAAACGGAGGAAAGAAGGACACTTATAAAAGAAAGACTAAAAAGAGCCGAAGGAAAACTAAAGTTCGAGGATATGACAAACAAAAAACCCCTTGTTGTACTCAAGAATGTCCTTGAATACAACAAGGATGAGGTCATAAAATTAGCGCTTAAAACACAGAACAAAAGACTACTGACTGACTTACACGAAACGGATCAGGAAATGGAAATTCTTTTTAGGAAGAAAACACGCAATCCTCAAATGTGGCACTTAGTGGCAAGAGTGCCCCCGGTTTTATACCTAGGATTTGTGCCTAAGACACTGGCACAGTAGAAAACTTTACAAGGAAACCGTACCAAAGTGCAGCCATTGCGGAGGGCAACATTTTCGGGCTAAATGCGGGGAATGGTTGACAAACACGTTACCAACGTGTTGCAACTGTTCCCACGCCAAGCTAGATAATGTTCAACATAACGCCTTCAGCAATGACTGCACAATAAGACAGAAATGGAAATCCCTAGCCAGAGCGGCCATAGCATATAGCTACGGTAGCTCTGGACAGGGAAAACGTAATCTAGCCATCACTAAAGGAAAATGAAAAAAAATCATCTGAAATTGACTCATTTTCCTCCGAGACACACATTAAATCAAAACAAATAAATAAATAGTAATAAAATAAACCAAACCTTCAAAATATTAAAACTCTGCTGTGTCCATTAAAAACCTCAATTAGCACATAATGATGTGACAATTATATAGTTGGGATATAATAGAAATAGAAAACTCCAAATATTAAAAAAATATGCGTTATTAAAACTCAAATGTCTTAATAAACCTATAAGTATTAAAACATATAAGTAAATAAAACAGTTAAAACCATAAAATTTAGACAAATAACAAATATATATTAGGCAATAACATTTAAAACAATAGTATAAAATGAAAATCAAGTTAAAACATAAATAAGCTATAATAAAATAAAATTAAACAAAGCACATTGGTGCGCTGGTGCATAAAATAAGAAAATAAATAATAAAAAAATAAAATTCGTTAAATCATTAAATAAAACTAATTACACTATGTAATTAGAAACATAAATAAAACAATGCAAATAAATAAATATAAAGAAAGAGAAAGGCTTTGTCTAAGACATAGGTGACAAGAAGGGCCCTACACAGGGCCAAACTAAAAAAAAAGAGTGCTAGTTTTTACAAATCGGGACTGCTATCAGACCTCTGTAACCCCGAAGTAAAAGTAGGCCCAATCCTGGATTAGGAGGAATTCGTATTCATGGGATTCGGGTTTCCTGACAATGGTCTACTGAAATGATACTCCGAAGCACCTTCAACTTTACTTAACATTTTTTTCTGTTTAATTAGGCCAGGTTGATCTATGGACACAGTCATCATCTGGCTGCGCTTGTCCTGGAAGTGGAGGAGAGGACTGTGCATGCTGTGTGCGAGATGGGGCGTGTCCCTGTGGAGACATAGCGCCAGGTCGATGCTCTCAGTGTGGACTTGAACAATACTGCTCCAATAGTAAGTAAGATCATCGTAATTATAAATATAGGATCATCAACATTAGACAAAAGGTATCATTCGCCCTTTATCTAATGCTGAGTTAAAGAAACAGAAGAAAAAGAAACGAAGGGTTTCGTACCATTATATGTAAAAATGAAATAAAAAATATAGTTACATTTTGTTTTTAGTAGGTATTTTTTGATATAGCGGTATTAATATATACACATAATCTGTGAAAATTTAAACTTTCTAACTATCAAGGTTTATGAGAAACAGCACGGTAATAGACCGACAGACAGACGAACATCAGAGTCTTAGTAAAAGGGTCCAATTTTTTACCCGAAAAACACAAATTTGAAACTTATTCACTATTCATTTAAAGTATGAATTTCATTTAAGTTATGCTAAATTTCAAACATAATTATCAGTGGATTGAACCCGCTTGCATGGAACGTACTTAAAGTATAGGTGCCATATCGGCAAGTCAGTGCATTAAGACTTAAAATGGTCTTATTACGCGTTTTCCTGTAAGAATTCAGCATTCAAAATTGGCTTCTAATGGTAAAAGAATTTTTCAAATCAGTCCAGTAGTTTTGGAGACTCTTCAATTCAAACAAACAAATATATGAAAAACAAACAATCAAATCTTTCTTTAAAATAATACTATAGTTATAGATGTGTAAATATGATTTAACGCCGAATTGTAGTAGAAACTTGTAATTACTTTTTAACACACATATTCGGAAATTAATCATTTTAATTATCAATAACGAGATTAAAATGTACTACTTTAATAACAAGAAGCATTTTTAATAACCGTAGTGTCTGTATCTGTTCTGAAAGCTTTGACGAAAACTTAAAAGCCTAACGTCAGGTCGATGCTCAGAGTAGACTAGTATAATAATAAAATTTGTAGAAAAGTAAGATTTCCATCTAGGTCAGGTTGTAAGTATTTAAAAGTCTTCCCGCTGCTATTGAGTTTTTATAAGAAAAGATCAGGCGTACTATTTTTTTGAATGAGCAAAGAGTGATTTTTTATACCATTCTATAAGTACCTGGGCGACTGAGCTTTGCTCTTTTATGTTATATCGTAATTTCACAAAATAAGTCTATCTTAATAAATTAAGCGTAAAGGGTAAACAACCGAAAATCGGTTTTGCCTTGGATAAAAACTGAAGTTTTCGTGAGACATAAGATCTATCTAGATGAATTTTTTACCCCCCAACATCCCTTGGTAAGGTTTGGTCTTTGAGCGAAATAGTTAGGATTCATTTCCGAGATTGCCGGTAAAAATAAATTAATATACAAGAATTGCTGGTTTAAAAGTATTAGATAGAAAATTAATAGTTCTAATGTTTTTTTTTTGTGTATTTAAGCATCGTTCAGAAGGTAGGTTTCGTTTGATGATAAATTATCGTCAATATCGTCAATAATACTTATGATAAATAATATATTAATTCAAGAAAATAATGAGTGGGACAGAGCATGTTCCTGTGCAGCTCAATAGCTATTAACACGAAGAAAAGACTTCAACAGGAATGACTGCTCCGAAAAAAGAATTTTTCGTTACATCTGTTTTTTTATCCGCATTTTATAAGTTATCTATCTATCTTATGTCAATTTTTATTTTTTTATTTTTTTAAATTGATCAGGACCCAAATTCGTTATGCCTAAATTGAAGCATTAAAAAGGAGTTTGCGTGACGGAACGTATCTTTGCAGTGACATACCACCAGGTCGATGAGCACAATGTATACTCGAACAATACTGTTCCAACAGTAAGTAAGATTAATGTGTTTCAGGACGGGGCAAACATTTTTAAAAGTGTACCTACACACACTTGAAAAACGACTGGCGGTGTTTTAGTACATTGTTCTTCCGCCGTTTGAAAAATGTATTATTTCTAAATCAGAAAAGATAACAAACGTTACCGTTGAATTTGTTTTGCCGCCGCAATTTCCATTTCAATCGTAATTTACTTTTGCTGGTGTCATTAGGATTCCCTGAAATGTTTTATTTGATGGAATATTTGCGTATTTTAAAGATTTTTCTCAAAGGAAAAGATGCTTTCGTCTCTATTAATGTAAAATGAGCAACCCTCCCAGTGGAATGTCGGTTTGCACATTTTGAAACGTCAAACTCAAAAAACCTAGTACAAATTTTTGACTTTGACATTTCTAATCGCGCAAAACGACGCGATCGCGTTGTGATGATAGTGCACGTTCTCACCCCCCTGGTTTCACACGTATATTATGCATATTATATATTATTATGATTACTTTTCTCTTAAATCTTGTTTCATACTATGTAGTGATGACCGCCTCGTTTCTCGAGGCGTTAGCGTACTCGTGTAATGTCATAACTAATCGCGAGGTTCCGGTTTGATTTCCGACGAGGGAAGGCATTTCTGTAATGATTTTCGAATCTAGAGGTTTATTAAATTTATGATGTCTACTTAAGTTTTTCTAAGTATTAGTATCACTGACAGACACCCATAACACAAGATATTACATGCTTATACTTTTGGGGTTAGATTTGTCTAATTTGTCCGAATATATTTAGTTACTTATTTAAATTAATCCAGACTAATATTAATTAAGTTACGAAATCTTAAAATTTTAAATAAAAAGGTTATAAATTTTAGTTTATTTCAGATCAGTTTAAATTTATTACGTCAAAAATATTTGGCTTTACCTATGAAATTGAAGATACAAAAAATATTTTTCGAGTAAATTATCTGTGTTTTTGTGAATGTCTGTGTTTTTGTGAATTTGGCACACTTCTAAATTAAAATAAACATCGGAATCCCTTTTGCAGATAAAAAAAATGAAAATGCTTTCTATAAGATCTCCAATTTCATAGAAAAAGACTATTAATAAGATTAAATCAGGATAATAATACATGTTTAATAAGTGCTTTTGGCGGGATCGAGACAAAAAATGGACCCAGCTTGTTCACAATTATTGAACTTCGTATATATATTGAGTAAAATAAGCCAAATTTGGTGTAATTTTGAAAAAAAATCTGTTAAAGTGCATAATTGAAGTATTCAAAGTAATCATTCATGCATATTCATCGAGAAAATACACGATGTATTTTCCCGATGCCGCCAAATCTCACTTAATGAGCTTAGGTAATGATGCAACCATTTTATCAAAGACCCTGAAATATGACAGAAAAGGCAGCATGGCCTAAGACTTGTGTCTTAGCCTGTCCCTAGAGGAAAAACTGATTAGAAATAATATATTTCTATATATTATAAATACACGCAGAACTCACATGTACACAGATGTGCAAAATTGTGCAAATGTCACTGTTTATCCTATAGCACAGGAATTTTACTTAATTTAGGAAGCAGTTATCGTATAGTTTCTAAGTATGTGTAATTTGGTAAAGTAAATAAATTATTCTTATTATTATAATAATAATAACATGTTTAATAATCGTTAATACTTTTTCTTCTATTATTATTTTTTTATATAAATAAATAAATATTACTGAACGAAATTACACAAATTGATCTAACCCCAAAGTAAGCAAATTAAATGCTTGCGTTATGGGTGTTACACAACGATATAGATACATGGATAAATTTAATAAACACTCAGACCCGGAAGTACAAACATATGTTTTTATCACACAAATGTTTGTTCCCGTCGGGAATCGACCCGAGCCTCGTGGTTAGTCGATGTGGTTACGCATGTACGCCAGCCACTCGACCAACAAGGCGGTCAAAATTATTAAACATAATTTAACTTCTCTAACTAATCGCCTCTTTGGTGTAACGATACAGGTGTCGCCTGTTAAGACCGTTAGCCACGTGGGGTCCCGGGTTCAATTCCCGGGTCGGGCAACTTTTCTTAAA
>DVZL01008629.1:0-10155 GCA_018236625.1 Lasaia peninsularis | reverse complement strand
CGTGGAGGCATCGCCGACTCAATTCTAGAATTCCAAAAACACAAAATTTGTAATTTAGTTGTATTATTTGCTCTGAAAAAAGAATCCATTCATTTATGATTCTATTATAGGAAAAACTTTATTTGACACGTTAACCCGTAAAAATAGAATAACAATTCGACAAAAAATACAATGAACTATTTTTTGCTGTACGAAGACTCCGCGAGCAGGCTGACTTCTTTGTATGTGTTCTTAAAATATCAAGCAAGAGACCTGTGAACATTCCGGAGTGAAACTCTACGTCGATATCTGTATAACAGTAATAATGTGACAGTAGGTATACTTGTCGCTGCCCTCGGTATTGTCCGTATTTTCGCCTAAAAATGTAACTAAACAAATACAACAAAAGCCAAGAGCTTTATAAATACTAGTCATACAATTTTCAAAATCGTCTTCATATAGAGAATTTTTTCTATAGCTTATTATTTCGACACGTAAAATCGTAAGTTTCCTGAAGGTACAAACGAAGAGTCCGTAATCACCCGGCAACTGAAGCTACACCAAGCCAACGATCGGTCCTGGTCTTTGGGACGGCGTCGTAGGTAATCTAATCCATATAAGTAATGTATCATTGGGTGCGAGAAGAACCTCTTACCTAGTGGTTAGCAACACAATAGTCGTAACGAAATTTGTGATTGTTCTGACCGCTTGGAAATCTTGTAAAAGCATCACTTTCTCGTTTAGTCGTGATGCTTATCAAAAATACAAGATGGCGTTCAAGTAAAACGCTTAAATAAGAACTTTAGTATTCGCAGGGCTTTTCTGTATAACATCACTTAGCTCCGCTGACAATAGGTAACTACTGACCGCTGAAATATTATTCATACCTGGACTGTAAGCTTATTGATAAAATATTAAAGACCCAACAATGCAAAAGATAATGAAGGCTACGTTGAGCTTTCACTGCTTAATGTCTACACCGCATGGATTTAGAAACCAAATTCATGTTTAAAAACTCCTAGGTCTTAAACCAGTAACATTAATTTTATACAATACCTACACTAGTTTCAGCCCTGGGCCCGAGTAGGGACATCTCTCGATAGTGCTCCGTCTCTGGAGATTGGTGAAATCTTACAAAACCTACAAACGTAATACGTATAGTGGATGGTATTTTTCGTGAACGGAATAATAAGAATCATCTATTGTGACATAGAATGACCTATTCAGATGAAGCACGATACAATAAGGATAAACGATAAATAACCAATACATTTATAATATTTAGCGCTCAGCATCTGGAGAAATAGTAGGTACCTAGTCTTACGGATAAAGTATTTGTTTAAATAAAACAACAAAGTACCTACTTACTGATATCTTCACACACACACATACCTAAGGTTATGTTCTCAAGTATTTTAACTTTTTCACTCACAAAATATGTTACTGAGCCATGTGTAATCGATGTCATAATGATTTTTTAATAGGTTCTAACCTTTTATATATAACAGCATGGATTAAAAAAAAATTTTGATATTTTCTTTTCTCAACTTACTATGTACTATTATATATGTACTTTTCTCAACTTACTGAAATAGGTAATTGACGCTCTTAGATAGGGAGGTAGGTACTATATCAATAACACCCTGTAGAATCTAAAATAACGGCCGTTGATGGAAGTTGTTACCATCAACGGCCGTTATTTTAGTACATAAAGATACACAATACTTAGTCTTTTACATAAATACATATCATCGTCAATCGAACTGTTGGTGTCATTTGTTTAGCGACGATGATGTGTTTTTCGCTCTTGCCAATTTGCCAGCATCAAGATGTGTATGAAATTATATTGTTATTTTATTGTATTTATGTTTATTATAAACCTAGATTGATTACCTAACTAACAATTCCAATTAGTTAAATTGTGATTGAAAATAGAATTACATACCTATGTTTATTATTTTCTAAATTGTGATGAACGGGTTTTATAAGTATTAAATAGCTTTCATTATCGGACTATGTCAAAAAATTGTTATGGTTTCGCAAAGTACCTACTTATGTTACAGTGTGCCTAAAGAACTGTGACGTGTTGATTGGCTCGCTGGATTTTTACAGCGTCATCTAGATTTGAGTATTAGAAAGTCTGTAGCTTGATACTCGTAATCAATAGAATCCTCGTATATAACAAGAGTAACATAATGACCGAGACTGAGATGTCGGAAACTGATCGGATAGTCCAACTTCTTATATAGGTAGGTATGAGCATTTGGTTTGAATCCATAAAGTCTGAATGTTTTGTTTTCCATTTATAATTTCGTATTTTATTTCTATTATAAGTATATTGTATATTGATAAAATGATTGTATAAGTTTCGCAAATTACTAGTATAACATAAAAATAAATGTTCACGTACTTAATCAAATAAGTACCTATTCGGAAATGTTTTTAAAGCAAAGTGGAGTTTAATCAAAACTTAAAATTTTATAAGTAAAAATTGTATTAACCAAGGAAAATATACAGATCAACTTTTACTTTTTGTATCAAATTAAATAAATATTAACTGAGTATAATAGTTTTATATATTACTATTTTGATCCGTGGTCTAAAAACGCCCAACTGTAGGTACATGCTAACAACGCCCACGTAGGGTAATATCGCCCAACGATCATGTAATCGGGCGTTATTAGCGTTATTTTACACAATTTTTCAATTAATTATATATCTTAATTTGAAAATATCAATGAAATATAAATAATGTTTCGTTACATTCTTAGATATATTATGTAATGTGACAGCGCTTGCATTACTATTATCTTTTCTATGTTAATATCCCTACAATAAAAGCGAAACTGGTGACCTTGTCTAATACTCTAGATTAGGTAGCCTACCCGATACCATCTGATATAATACGCGATAAGGCTAAGACGAAGAAGATATAACGAGTAAAGCCACGGGAAATAGCTAGTCAAACAAGATGTTACATAATTTTAAAGTATGTGTATGTGAAAACCGGAGTCGCATACTATCAGACGTATAGACGTTTAGATCGTAGACATACCCGTAGTGTTCAGTATAAAGATATACAATCGCAAGTAGCTACCATGGTGACATCAGGATTTATTACACGAGACGTTAAGACGCGAGACGATTTAAGTTTCGGATTGAGATAAACATTTACCGCGCATGTGCGGCCTCCGCCAATCTCATTCTGTCTCTATTCGGTGACTGGTTTAGGGATGAACTAACATATTATATCGATAATCTGGAATTTTATTTACGACCTCTGCTAGCCCCCCAGCAAATGACTTCGCTAAATAAATATAAATTAAGTGTTAAAATATTTGAACACCACATTGTGGTAGAATATGTTGGTATAATTAAACACTCATGTTTTTATAACATCTCTAAAACACACATAATCGGCAAATAAATAATTTTCATTTCATTTCAAATAAATAAAAGGTGGTAATGTTAATTACAATTTTCGTCTTTGCAAAAAATTTATTTACGCAATATATTAAATTAAATCGGGGGAAAATAATTGTGACGGTGAGAGATGTGTCACGTGACCTGACATGAGGTAAGGTACAAATATGTAACAACCATACCCCGAAATTAGTGGAAACTTTTGCCGTAAAACCTATCAAAGCTTTTATTTTAAATACCTACTTTGTGTGATGTCCGTGCATATGACAATAAACGTGTTGGAGTGATAAATATAATTAAAACGCAGTAAAATGATTCAGTACAAATTCATTACTAAAATAAATATCGTCAGCCCACGTCCCCATTATTACGGAGGTATACACTTATGAGCCTACGACTAGCGGACGACCTTAGATCCCACGATGTGGCCGGTCGCGGTGGCGTGTCCGTTGCTGTTGGGCACGAATCTAATCTCCAGCAGGCGTTGTGTTTTTCAGATAAACTTAAAAAGTACAAGTGGCTCCACCCGGGAACTGAACTCCTCGTGCGTCAGAGTCGTATACAGACTCTACTCAACCGCAGCGCCGATAGACCTCCTTTCCTTTATTACTACTCCAATTAGTAGATAGTCTGATTTTAGGGCAAAAATTCGGCAAATAGTTCATATTGGCATATCTAGGTTATTAGTCAAATGGGAGCACTTTCATCGCAGCCGAAAGCAATTGAATACGCATCATGACGTAGATTCAGAAACGACTCGTCAAATTTTGATCGAATTTTGGTGACAAATTAAAATTAGTATCTAATAAGTCTTAAGGTGAAATATTTATATATATACAACATATAAAAACACAACCGAACGATTTCCTCGTTGTTAGTCATTTAAAGTTCTAGAATCAAGTTTATACGTCGGATAATAAAATGGATAGTACAAGTCGTGTCACTGAATTATTAAATACAACATTTCATGGACAGGTGGTTTAGTCGATATTTGGACATCACTATTAAAAGATTTTCAGCATTCAGTGCGATAAAATTATCGGCACAAGTGGAAGCTCTTGGGCCTGCAGTGAGCTTGGAAAGGAAACATTAATTTTTTGATGAAATGAAAAGTTAATAAATTAGAATATTGTGTCAAGAAGTGCCACTTACAGAAGGGGAACTTGACTTTAATGTTTGATTACATACAAGTTGACCGGTGTGTGAGACTTTTTAATTGATAAAGTTGTTTTAGCTTTTCCATTGGAAGTTTGGTCGGAGAGTAAGGTAAGAAAACTTAAACGATTATTTTTACGATTACGTCGATTATTTAAATATTTCGCCGAAGTTACTAATTAAAAATAAAAAAGTGTTTACGACTTATAGTCGTTAAAAATTAAATTATGTTTGTAGAGCAATTAACACTTGAAATGATGAACCGGTTATATGTGATTTAATTTATTGATACCCTGTTCAATAAATATATAACGAAAGGACAAAGTGTAACGTAGAACCGATACAAAACGAGTAAAATGTAAAAAAACCGACTTCAATTTTACTATCGTATTGCTTAAGTAATGTTTGCTAGTCGCGTAACAAACATACAGTGAAACTGAAAACCTCCTCCATTTGAAGTCAGTTAAAGAGAAAAGTGTGATGTAATGTACAGAAATACACATACCTTTATATAGATAAACATATTTTTTCTTATGTAAACATATTGTAAAAAAGGCGTGACTTGAAATATAGTAACTAGCAGTACTCGCAACTTTTTTCACGTTGTTAGCTATGGTCTATTTTGTGGTTGGCCATAGTTTTTTTCCCTTCTAGCGGAAAGTGGCAATTTTCGGTCACTGTGCTGAACTAAGTATGTTGCTAATTTTTTGACTTCGTCGAGCGGAAAAGTTCATCTTTCTCAGGTATTACAATAAGAAAAGTCTCAGATCACACGCTTGACAATTACTGTAATCTGAGGCTTTTCTTATTCCACTGCCCTAGGACGGCTCTACGTATATCTACAGAGCTTCCTTAATACAATCTGTTAGCCAGTTTAAGATGACTTATATGTTCAAAATTCCCCGTTCAAGTTATGACAGTTAAGCGTGAATTGCAGCCGGAGTGTAGACAGACAGACAGACTGTATTATTATTTGTTATTCTAAAAATTCGAAAAATATACTCTGCTACCCATTTTTTCGTTCACTCGCTTGGATCTATTTCTTTTTAAATATTTTCAATGTTTAGTACATTTCACCTCTTTCATTCATTCATGTGACGAGAAATTTAATGCTCTTTTTACTATAGGATTATTATTGACGGACATGTAGATATGCTGCGATGAATGGGAAACACGGCTCGCCGAAATCAAATTAAAACCGCGCACGTACGTGGCGGCTTCAATGTCCGGTACATAGGGGATAAATTGCAGGAAAACCGCCTAAATTGGTGCGGTCATGTTTTCGTAAACCGACAAACTACGCGAGCAATAAATAAATATACCTAAATGCCATGGTCTAAATGGTTATCATGGAGAACTACGCGAGAAATGTAAAAGCTTACTACATGTCATTCATTTCATTATCCGGCAGTAGACGTTCCCCCGACTGTGTGTCATCGGCATAAAGTTATAAGTCATTTTGGAGATTACATTCCTAACAAACATTTGTCAGCAACATAAAACATCTAGGTATCTCATTCTCATAGGGCCGTCTATCGTTTTTACTTTGTCAACTCCAAAAAACTAGCAGAAGGAGAGGGTGGCAATTCTAGAGTGAGTTAGCAATACTATATTTTTGGGAGTAATCGGGTAAATTCCTTTAGCTTCATAGTTGTCGTATATTTTACGTCACAGTCAGTCTTGGTCGCGCTTAATATTTTTATGACATCACATAACTTCAATCAATCTAAAGCATTAAAATCAATGTTCCCGTGTTGAAGTATCCATGTATCATTGCATATTTATGGTAGATTTATAGATCAATTTTATGCAAGTTGGTAACGATGATATGTTTGATCTCGATAGGTCAGAGTTATTTCAGACCCTAAAAAAATACAATAAAGTTACAAAAGAAGCGTTATCGATTTATTTATTTTCAATAATCTCTTCGTCGTTTTTGCATCAAAACTTCTGACAGATCTTATGTACTTTCAATACGACTTTAAAATCTGCTCAAGCTTTGAACGTATCCGTTTAGAATATTGTTTTTAAGCCTTCTTTGTAGATTTTCACGCTTGTTCGACACCTAAAACTCATCGTAGTCATTTTCTTTACTAAATATTTTTATTCCTTGTGTGTTTTTTGTATTTCAACCTATCTCTCTCACGTCAAAGACTGTAACAGGGCAAACAAATGAACTTTAATATATATTTGAACGCCCTCTGTGGAGAAGTTCGATGGATTTCAAATTTTTTCTCATTTATTTGGTAGCTCTCAATTCTATAAAGCTCTACAACCATTTTTATAATGTTTTGACCGGTTCGTCAGTTTTTTACATTGTCGTGTTCTGGTTTAGAAAGTAAGATAACACATACTTTCTTGCGTCAGATGTCTGATATGTATATGAGTCTCAGTTTCAGTCCCAGTTACCTACACGCCATGAGACTTTCTGTAGTCGATGTATATTTTTAAAAACACTCCGAATGGGAGGACGACAATAGTGAAACTGACGTCAGTGGGTAATCTATATCCATATACAATTTAATACTGTATTGTACTGGTAATTGTTACAACACTTATAACTCAAGATCTGCTGGCCCAATTTTCATGGTTTTTGATTCGTTGGATTTGTCTCCACCCTGAATAGCAGAATACATCTTAAAAACAATGGGTTCCTTCGCTGCCGCCATGATGGCAATGTCCTACAAAACCAATAGTGTCTATAGGCCTGTTATTTCTCACCATGAGGGAGGCGTGTGCTTGTTCACAGTTTTATTCTATAAATAAGTTAAGTCATAAAACTTTATAGAAAAAACTGTTATTATTTTTCGGCTTACTCTGAACCAGCCCTTTCATATGATACCAATATCTAGAAGTGCTTTGACAACAACTATTCCGCCATCTTGGTTGGTTCGCCATATTGGATTTAGAATGATGTCATGTACCTTATCGTGCATTGTCATCTAAACTAAACGTGTATTCAAAATTCCAGTTTAATCGGATGGAGATATCTACTTCAAAATTGAATTCTAAGATTTCACCCGAACATACATGCTTACATACATACAATGCAAGTTAAATAAAAGTTTAAAAAAAATAAAAGCTGGCCATTCTACAGACGTTCTAGGAAGGAAAGGAACATAATTCCTAGTTTTCAAAGATCTCCTGTGATATATACAACAACAAGGGTGGTTCAATAAAGTTGTTGATTAGATAAACATGGCTCAGTAGCTTCTATCACTTTTGATTATGTAAATTTAGTTTACACATTACGTAACATCATCACGTAGATGGAATAAGAATTAGACTCGGTGGGCGGGAATCATTCTAAATAATTGGCCGGTGTGCACCTGCATGTAACATACAGTAATTGGCCGGTGTGCACCTGCATATAACGTACAGTAATTGGCCGGTGTGCACCTGCATGTAACATACAGTAATTGGCCGGTGTGCACCTGCATGTAACATACAGTAAGTGGTGTTATCTCAGCACCACCTTAACACCCGATAATGCAACAATCTTGCCGCTCTGATTAGTGGACTATCCAATAGGCCAGTCAGTCGGACTACATGGTGAGGTCTTGATTTTGATTTTTATTTGCATTTAAAAGGAATTTGCAGAAATATTTGTATTGATGAAGCTGGATATAAGTACAACGTTTATTAGAGAACTTTTTTAATACTAACGTACTTGACCGTGGAGTCACGGTATTTCAGCGTTTCAGCAGAGGGGTGAGTGACATAATATGATAATTGTAAGTTCATTGCTCAGGTCGCGTGGTCGCGTCTGCTGTCAATACCGGGGTCTACTTCAATTTACTCGCAGACCATGTGTTAGTAGAATATGTGCTTAAACATCAATTTGTTGTAATTATAATTTTCCAAATGCAAAACATCACATTGTAGATTTTGTACCTACATATATTTTTTACCACAAAGAAATACAGATATGCTTGTTTAACTTCTTGGACTAAAACTGTTAAAAATTCTTATAAAAATGACACAGTGTAATATGTACCGGTTACGTGAGCTAACGTCACTGCACCAGCCGCCACGTCCGCGTCGGCCGAAGGACGAACTCACATACACGCCTAAAGTCGAGGGCATTTGTCTGAGTATGTAAGTATATATAAATATTTTTATATATTAGTAATTTCGGCTAACTCTCCAATCCGTACTAATATTATAAATGCGAAAGTAACTTTGTCTATCTGTTAGGTTTTCACGCCTAAAGCACTGATCAGATTTTGATGTCATTTGGTACAAAGATAGAGTTGACCTTGAGGAAGAACATCGGCTTTTTTAACATTAGATTTTTTATAGCAAAAGGGTGGGGGAGCGGTTAGAGGATGAGATGAATATTTGTATGGAAATATTTTGATGACATATAATTAATATTTTACAATTGCCTAGATTTTGTTTGTATGATGGAAACACGCGGGCGAAGCTGCGGGCAACAGCTGGTAAGTAATATGTGATTATTAGAATAGAAATATAAATGAATTAAATAAACCGGAAAACTTACTTCAAGATAAAATAACATACACACTTAAGGCGTTTACGTGATTTGTAAAGAAGATAAAACCAAAAATATTATATTAGCACTTGACAATAAATTGAATGAAATAAGAAGCAAGCACCCGTTCCCGTAAGTATTTATTTTAGAAAAATGTATTTTAAGCCTGAAACGAGAGGGCCTTTCATTTTAATATTTCAAGTAATAGCTACTTGTATCCCGGACTCATTGAATTCGACCTAATCTAGGTTTGGGCCTGGTTTTCCTCCGCAGTCGCTTTAAGTAAAGTGGCTAACATTGGGGTCAGATAACGTGGTGTAATTTTTCCACAAAGCCTAATTTAATTTTTACAAAAAATAACTAAATAATGATTATAATGTCAATGTTTTGTACATAAAGGTAGCCAACTACATAACACATAGGTACTTTAAAATAAAATATGAGGCAAGTATCCATATAATTATAACTCTAAACCTACCCACTTATAAATTATCGATTTTATCATTTCAACATCCAATTTTTGTGTAATGTTTCAAAAGAATATTGATTTTGTGTTTTTCTCTAAAAATCTAACCACATTGAGATTCGTAAAATCATGTTGCGGACGCTCCCTTGATGATTTGAGGATACTTTATTTTTTGGTTTGAATCGATTTTTGGATATTAATGAATCGTAATCTCGTGAATTCACTGAGTAGGTAACTCGTGTGCCAATGATCTCATTCGATTACATAAAAAAGCGGTATGAAGTATTGGTGGGTCTTGTCTAGCCAACAGTGGGTTCCTCAAATAGTGTTTTGAAGTTTTATACTGTCCTTCTTTTGGAAAAATTGTTATTAGAAAAATAAATTAGAGTCGAACATAGTATTTCCCCAGTGTTGGTCTGGGTTCTGTTGCAGAATAGGCCTTCTACCCAGGCAGCTCGTAAGAGGCGAGCACAGGGCCTATTGCCACCAACATCATGACATTGACTAGGTGGTAGAGTCTTGCAATCACACACCCGGATTGGTACCACCGCCTTACCTATTCCTGCCACAATAGCGTCAGAGCTCGCCATTGTCGTGTTCTGGTTGACACCCTTATTTTCTAAAAAGGCTTACCATC